>JARGYA010000458.1:0-102767 GCA_029204335.1 Mycena vulgaris
TACTCCGGCACGTCTTGGAGTGCGCTATGGGATAGATGAAGGAGGGAGAAAAAATCTTCTCACCACCGGACTATGACCCAGCCTGGAGTCGAACCAGGACCTCCCGCTGATACTCCACTCCACGTCTTCACAGAGTATGGGCGCGGACCATCTGCCACTGGGTCTCGCTCATACTGTGTTGAACCTCATTAGATGGGCTGCGGGATGATCAGCGATGGACCAAAGAGATGAAAAATGTCGCTGCACGAGGTATGACCCATCCTGGAGTCGAACCAGGACCTCCCGTTGCTGCCTCACGATGATAACCGACTTACTGGGCGCGGGTGCGAACCTTCCGCTACGGGGTCTCATTCCCCTATTCTGGAACGTCTTCGAGTGGGCTAGGAGGTGATCTGCTACATCACCGCTCTAAAAGGGAGTCCTGCGGTGTCGACTCTCGTTAGGCGAGATCTGTGGAACCGTCTTAGACGAAGTCGTGATCCTCTGCCGCACAAGTAGCATTGGTGTTGGAGGAGTGCGGAACAATCCGAGGGGTCCGAAAAGGCACTGAAAGCTCAGCTAGCCACGACCCAGCCTGGAATCGAACCAGGGCTACCCACTGCTACTCCACTCCACGTCTTCACAGAGTGTGGGCGCGAACCATTCGCCACTGGGTCTCATTCCCCTACTCCGGAGCCTCTGTAAACAGGTTAGGGATAATCGGGGATGAACCAAAGGCAAAAAAGATGACAGCCAAAAAAAGTCGCCGCTATGCAAAGCCATGACCCAGCCTGGAATCGAACCAGGATCTCCCGCAGATACTCTGGACTTTGTTACTATCGGTGGGGTGCGGACCCTCCGCCACTGGGTCTCATTCCTACTGCGTTGAGCCTCGCTAGATGGGCAAGTGAGACTCAGCTCGCGGGAACCAATTGTAACAAGCCTAACAGCCAAAAAAAAAAACCGCCGTGACTCCAATCGCTCATGACCCAGCTTGGGGTCGAACCAGGACCTCCCGCCGGCTTATTGCATATTTCTCTCATACGGTGCGGGTGCGGACCTTCCGCCACTGGGTCTCCTCTCTCTAGTTCGAAGCCTCTCCAAGTGGGCTTATGGCTCTCATTCTGGTTGCCGAATGGGCTACGGGAGAATCAGCGATGAATTACTGCAAAAAGGAAGCTACCAACACTGACATGACCCAGCCTGGAGTCGAACCAGGATCTCCCGCTGATGGGCAGGATTATTCTTCCCCTAAACGCCACGGGGGCGGCACCGTCCACTACTGGGGCTCATGCCTACGGTGTTGAGCCTCGTTGAGTGCGCTACGTGATGATCAGCAATAGATGAAAGACCATCGCCACGGCGCATGCGCAAGACTCAGCCTGGAGTCGAACCAGGACGTCCCGCTGGCTTATTGCACACTCTTGTCATACGGTGCGGGCGCGAACCATTCGCCACTGGGTCTCGTTCCTACGGTGTTGAGCCTCTTGGAGTGCGCTACGGGATAGTCAGCGATAGATGAAGGAGGGAGAAAAAATCTTCTCAACGCCGGACTATGACCCAGCCTGGAGTCGAACCAGAACCTCCCGCTGATACTCCACTCCACGTCTTCACAGAGTATGGGCGCGAACCATCCGCCACTGGGTCTCATTCCTCTAGTCTGTAATCTCATCGAGTGGGCTACGGGATAGTCAGCGATGGATGAAGGAGGGAGAAAAAGGTCCATCGCTACAGGCCAAGACCCAGCCTGGAGTCGAACCAGGGACTCACGCTGCCAAACTCGCTAGCATTCACATGTACGGCGCGTGCACGAACCATTCGCCACTGGGTCCGTTCTTGTACTGCGGAACTTCGGTAGATCTGTGAGCGAAAATCAGCGATGAGCCAAAAAGTCAACCAAGAACGATGCATGACCCAGCCCGGAGTCGAACCAGGACCTCCCGCTGCTAAACTCGCCAGCGTGCATATTAAACGATACGGGCGCGAACCATTCGCCACTGGGTCTCATTCCCCTACTCCGGAGCCTCTTCAAGCAAGGGGTCATCAGCGATGGACGAAAACGAGAGAAATAATCCGGATTATGACCCAGTCTGGATTCAAACCAGGGCCACCCGCTGGCTTATCTACCGCACACTGTTACTATACGGTGCGGGCGCAAACTGTCCGCTACTGGGTCTCCTTTATGCTGAATTGAACCTCCCTGGGTGAGCTGCAGGGGGATGTGCGACGTGGAATGAAAAAGAATTAACCCGAGGAAGATCCATAACCCAGCCTGGAGGAGCTCCCGTTGCGATATCATCCACAATTTACACGGTGCGGGCGCGCGGCCGTGCGCTACTGGGTCTTCGCCCTCCAGTATTGAACCTCGTTGAGTGGGCTCCGGAATGATCAGCGATAGATGAAAGAGAGAAAAAAGACAATCGCCATAGAGCATGACCCGCTTGGAGTCGAACCAAGGACTGCCGCTGATGTGATTGCACGTGCATACACGGCGCAGGTGCGAACTATCCGCCACTGGGTCTCGTTTATGCTGAATTGAACCTCGTGAGATGGAATGCAGGAGAAGCGGCGATGAACCAAAAGCAAAAAAGATGACCGCGACCACATATGCTATGACCCAGCCTGGAGTCGAACCAGGGACTCCCGCTGATGCGACCAGTGTATATCAGCACACGACGCGGGCGCGAACCATCGGCTACTGGGTCTCGTTTATGCTGAATTGAACCTCGCTGAGTGGGCTCCGGGAGAATCAACGATGGAACGCTAAGGAACGAGGGAGAAAAGCAACCGGTCGAAAGGGCCCATGACCCAGCCTGGAGTCGAACCAGGAGCTCCCGTTGCGATATCATCCACAATTTACACGGTGCGAGCGCGAACCATCCGCTACTGGGTCTTCTCCCTCCTTTGCTGAGCCTCTCTAGATGGGTGAGTGAGAGTCAGTCCGCAGGAACCAACAAGCATTGAGAGCCCAAAAAAAAAAAAAGTTGCCGCGACTCGAATTAAATATGACTCAGCCTGGAGTCGAGCCAGGAGCTCACGCTGCTAAAGAGTGGTGGTCTCGAAGGTGGTGCGAGCGCGGACCGTCCGCTACTGGGTCTTCTCCATCTTGTGTTGAGCCTCGTTGAGTGCACTAGGCAATAATCAGCGATAGATGAAGGAGGGAGAAAAAATCTTCTCAACGCCGGACTATGACCCAGCCTGGAGTCGAACCAGGACTTCCCGCTGCCAGACTCGACAGAATTCACATTTACACGGTGCGGGCGCGAACTATCCGCCACTGGGTCTCGTGCTTACGGTGGTGAGCCTCTTGGAGTGCGCTACGCAATGATCAGCGATAGATGAAAGAGAGAAAAAGGACCGCCACGGAGTAAGACCCAGCCTGGAGTCGAACCAGGAGCTCCTGCAGCTATTCCGTACCTGTCTCACACGACGCGGGCGCGAACCATCCGCTACTGGGTCTCATTCTTGTACTGCGGAACTTCGGTAGATCTGTGAGCGAGAATCAGCGATGAGCGAAAAAGTTTTCCAGAAACGCTCGCGTATGACCCAGCCTGGAGTCGAACCAGGATCTCCCACTGCTACACCATTATGAGCCACTCCATACGGTGCGGGGGCGCGGCCGTGCGCTACTAGGTGGTATTTCAGGGGTCGTGAGCCGCGAGATGGGGATGCGGGATGTGCGCGCGGGAGCGGGAGCGGGAGCGGGATCGGGATGTGGACGCGGTGTGGCGATGCGGGATGCATGATGCCGTGAATGAGCGGACGGTTCAGGTGGGCTTGTATGCAGCACTGGGTAATACTAATCAAATTAATAAACTTTTGTCGGGGGACGCCGGCGTGCGTGGGAGGTCTTTGCAGCGGTCGTCGACGCGTCGTCTGGGCGATGGCTGCCTAGGCCTGAGGACGAAGACCGCGCCATCTTAACACGCTTGGCACTGGCGCCGGGTAAGTAGCATATACCGCAATCGTGGGGAGAGCCTGCTTTACCTGGGGTAGGATCAAGATTGTATTGATTCAATAGAATACCGAGACGTGGGTGGACAGGTCACAGGACAGCGGATGGCAGTCTGCATGCAGCGGCGCCTCCGAGTGATTTGCGGGATCGGAAGGAGAATGGATTTGGGATGAGAATGGATTTGGCATGGAGAATGAAAGGAAGGGAGATATATGGGTATGTCGGCGCCGTGTGCGCCGGATATCTGTATGCAGGCGCGTGGGAGTGTGCGTGCCTGCCAAGCCGGCGGGAGAATCGTGATTCGAAGGTGAACGAGAGGCGCTGAGGACGGGAGAGCCTGAGCGGGCGCCAAACGCAGAAAGGAACGCGGCAAACAAGAACGCGGTAGATCGAATAGAGTCACGGAGAGGCGCCAACGGACGACGTCGACAGCAACGAGATCTGCACGCGATGCATCAGACGGGGTTGATGTTTGCGCGTATTAGGAACGGGGTGACAGCGCCGAGACATTGTATTAATGAGCTCTTCTCATTGTTGTTGACAACGCACACCTCCCCGCCGCCATGGCCATCCTCCTCACCGCCGTGCCCGCCGCCACCCCCGCGCCGCTTGAGCCGCGCTCCATCACCCTCGTCCCCACCGCCACCTCGGGCGTCGCCGCCCCCGTCGACACCACAAGCCACTCCCACCGGTCAGCCCCTCCTCCCCGTTCCCATCCATCCATCGCACTCACCTGTTAACCCAGCCCCGACCCGACGAAGCACCTCAAATCCGACAAGCAAGGGAAGGCCCCCGTGGGGCTCATCGTGGGCGTCTGCATCGCCGTCGTCGTCGCCCTCTTCTCCCTCTTTTTCGTCCGCTGGCTCTTCGTCCGCCGCCGCACCCGCCGCCTCGACGCCGCCCGTGCCGCCTCTGGCCCCCCCATGGCTAAGCAGCCCTTCCCCGTCCCCGCCCCGACCCCGCAAAACGCCGGGCAGCAGACGCAGCTCCCCGCGGCGGAGCGCGACGCCGTGCCCCTCGGGCACTACCCGCCCTCGTCCGCGCAGGGCTCGTGGCCCACGGCCTTCGGCGCCGACGCCGCGGCCCCGCCCGCCGCGGGGAGCTCGCCCGCCGCGCGCCAGGCCTACCTCGCCGCCGAGCTGCGCGCGGCCCAAGCGCAGCTCGAGCGCGGGGGGAGGGACGTCAATGTCGCGCGCACGAAGGCGCGCATCCGCGAGCTGGAGGAGCGCCAGCAGAGCGCGTGGGCGCTCGGGCTCGAGTAGCGGGCTGCTCGGCTGGAGTAGTGGCGCGGGCGGTATGGAGCGGCGTGGAGCGCCGGCGCTGCGGGTTGTCTTGTTTACTTATGGGTCAGCGGGTCTGCGGCTTCGCGGGGTTGGGATACTTGCGGGCGGGCGGCCGCGGGATGACGGTGCTGATATACGGGTGGGAGGCCGTATCCGGATGCGGATTGGATTCACTCGCGCTTGCCGTGCGTCTTGGTTCCGTCGAGCCGTGCTGGGGCCACGGACTCTGGTGTGTTATTGAAATTGCACCTCCTCCCCCTCGTACGTGCGTGCTGTACAATGCATGTGTCCTCCCTCCGCCTTGTACACTTTCCTTACTCACTCGCCGCGCTACGCCATGCTGTATTCACGGACGTGCCTACCTACCTACCTTACATATCACACCGGGATTTCCACGGATGTATTATATCTCACTTGCTATCCTTACTTGTGTTAGAATAAGCCATGCCAGGCTAAAGTGACAAGCGAGGGCGGGGCAAAGTCAACAGCAACAAAGGGGGCGCGTTTGTCCTCTAATGTACATGGTGGTGGTACAGAGGCAAACGGTCAAGGTCACATCACGCCAGAACAGCCAATAAGAACGTGGGTACGTAACATGGTCCGTGCACACCTCGGATACCGACGAGCTTCGCACAGCTCGTAACCCACAAATCCCAACAACTTGTTGCTTACCTAGGGCGCTACATACATACATACTTACCTACTCGGTGGACCTGTCGCTACACCTTGCTTTGGCCTCCTCTACTTTGGTGTTCGCGGCTCGCGGTCCACAAGGCCCGTGCTTTCTGTGCACTGGTATGTATGCATGTACTGTACTCACTCCGCCCTGCATCCTTGATGCCAATACGGACGTGGTGTAGCGGAACACGGCTTCTGATACTGCTTAATTTCTATGGCCAAATTAGTAGGCAATTTCGGGTTCGAATCCCGGCGTCTGAATGCATTGGTCACTGGGTGTTTTTCTTTCTCGACTCCATGGCCATTTGTTTTGAGCGTCGCTGGTGGGTATCTCAGGAGGAGAGGAAAAGATATATACAGGGACTCGGATGTGGTGTAGGGAACACGGCCTCTCCAAATTACATGACAGCAATCTAGTAAAGTCGGAAGCAGCTCCGGGTTCGACTCCCGGCGTCTGAATGTTTGGCTTCAGCTTTTTTTTGCTCTCGGACTTGAAAGTCCTTTGGTTTGGGTATGTGAGCGGGGAGGAGAGGAGGAGGGACTCAGATGAGGTGTAGTGGAACACGGCCTCTGTCCTGCTGTGCATGGAATTAGGAGGCAATCCGGGTTCAAGTCCCGGCGTCTGAGTGCTCCAGTGAACTTGACTTTTTTGCTCTCGGTGACGCGTTGGGAGGGTATTTACACCGGAGAGGAAGAAACCTAGGGAATCAGACGTGGTGTAGGGAACACGGCCTCTGCATGTAGCGCGTAGCCAATGGTTAGGAGGCAATCTCGGGTTCGATTCCTGATGTCTGAATGTTCGTAGACAGCTGAAGTTCTTCTCTCTCTCGACTTTCTTTGCTTGTCGGTATTGATGGAGAGGATTGAAGGAATGAAATCAGATGTGGTGTGGGGAACAAGGCCTTTTCATTATGGAGATGAAAGTTGGGAGGCAGCCCTGGGTTCGAATCCTGGTGTCTGGATGGGGGGGCGGTTTTTTGTTGTTCTCGACTTTCTTTGCTTATGGAGAGGAGTGAAGGTGTTGGTAGTCATGGAGAGGAGTGAAGGGCAGGAAGTCAGATGTGGTGTAGCGGGTCCACGGTCTTTCTTGTGTTCACAGGCGAAGGTTAGGAAGTAGTTCTGGGTTCGACTCCCGGCCTCTGAATGTTTGTGGATAGCTGAAGCTTTTTTTCTTCTCTCGATTTGAGCGGCTCTCCTTTCACTGTTCATGGAGGCGCAGCACTCAGACGCAAAGAGGCTGTCCGCGGGTGGGTCGAACACCCGGCTTCTCGAGAGCATTTCTCTCATTATTGTATAAGTTTAATTGCATAGCTACTGACACCGATTTAAGGCCACCACGAGGTGATTTAACCACTAATCGACGCAGACATGCTCTGCACGGGTGGTAACTCGTTTTTATGCACCCTTGAGTGGTACGTAAGACTGAGAGCGGGTGCTATGTAGAAAGAAAGTTACGAGGCAGCTCTGGGTCCGGGTCCCGGCATCTAAATGTAGCAGTGTCTACCATTTTTTCTCTCAGTTAACACCTTGGGTTGGATTGCGGTAGTTGAGAAATCAGATGTGGTTGTGAGACACAGCCGTTGAACTTCCACATAAAATTCAGGGTCGAATACCAATTGTAATCCTCATCACATCCTCACTACTCTCGAGCCCAAGTCCTGAGCTGGAAGTAGAGCATCCGGATCCAGTCTGTATGCATAGGTCAGACTAGGGCTGCCGCCCGTGACCGTGGCCACGGTTCGACGGCACCCGTGGCACGGATGCCGTGCCCGTTCCGTCGGCCATTTTTGCCAGAGTTCAACGGCACGGGTACGGCACGGGTTTGCACCTTGACGGCCGTCACGGCCGTGGAACGGCTTGTTTTTTTCCCGTCATCGGGAAGGCATAATTTCGAACGGAGCGTGTCTCAAGTGTCCCCGGCACACATTCAACATGCCTTCTGTGTGTTCTGACACTTCTTGCCTCCAAACTTGCAAGCTGCAGTCAAGTTGCGGCAATACCGGCAATTGCCGAGAGTGATGGCGGACTTTCAAGTTCGTTTCACCGTCAACTTTCTTTATGTGTTCACTGATTCCTCCAATATTATTCATTTTAAGGGGGTCCAGGCAACATTATAGGCTCTCAGCACCATTCCTGGAATATTTGAGGGTACATATGCTTCTCTGAGCGCTAAGATATTGGTTATAGTTCCACCAGTTTCTGAGATCGACGTCTGACAGCTCATCAAGGTTATCATATAACTCGTAGGAGCCGAGGGATCGAATTCAGACCAAGGAACAAACATAAAAAGTTTCGAGCATACCTGTGTACCCGTTACGCCCGTGCCGTTGACCGTGCCGTCCCGTCGAGGATTTTTTCAGCCACTTGACGGGCCGTTTCGAGACGGCCCGTGCCGTCGAAAAGCCGTGGATTCGACGGCCGTGCCCGTTACGGGCACGGGTGGCAGCCCTAGGTCAGACATGGTATAGCGAAACATGGACTCTAGAACTCACAGCCAACCTGGTTTCAAAGTTAACGAGGCAATCCCAGGTTCGAGTCTTGGTGTCTGAATATTCAGTGCACCCTTTTTTTGCTCATCTGCCATGTACTATTCTGCGAGAAATTAGAATGGGCATGGGATATCGGCACCGCCGCGCGAATTGGTGCCGTCGCTCAGCGATCAGTGGAAGATCAGATCCTCACACGCGTACATATCCCTCTCTTCAATGTCCTATCGACTGCATCTACCGGGATTTCGTAACAGTTTTTGCTGTTTTACCGCCACTCCCGCTTCGGCTCAATCTTCAAATCTCGGTTCTCCCGGCTTGGCAGGCACCGCGTGCGCCAACCATGAGACATTGCATAAGCATCTGCCTTCCATTCTTTTGCGCTCCGTTCGTGTCGATTCCTTTTTCTAATAATAATCCCGCGACCGGTTTTCCACGCAGTGTTTAGCGCTCCTGCTGTCGCCTTCCACCGCTCGCTGCTTGATGTCTATTCAATCCCTTGATGCTAACTCAGGTAACATGGGTGCGTTCCCCACGAATGTCGCTCACTTCGGGTTCTATATGTACTTCACTTGTAGTTCCCGGCACCAAGCCACGGTCGTGCTTTTAGACGCGCGCCTCGTCCTCGTCCTCAGCTAGTGCATCGATATAATCTCAAGAAGCATCGTCCAGACAACCGCTTCACCTCCCCCGCACGCCGTCGTCCTCCGCTCGTCCCCGCGGACTTCAATTACTTGGTCGCACCGGTGGTCGGATACTAGCCCTTGATACGCACCCCATCTAAAGCGCTCGCTTATTCATCGGCATCATTCTCCGACAGAAACGCGAGCACAAACGGCAGAACCGCCGCCAATCAGCCCTCCTCCAGCATCTCACCTGGGGACTCTCCACTACTGCAATCAGACTCAAGAGCACACAGTCCGCGCCCGCGCTGTGCATAACGTTCAAAAGTGGTCCTGGTTCGTTTCCAGAATGGGTAGTCTTTCCTGGTTTTCTTTTTCTCCCCCGGTGCTCGTTCATCACTAATTATCCGGCACTTATAGATTCACCGGCGGAAGATCCTGATTCGGCTTCAGACTGGGTCAACCCATGTTCCTGGGCGCAGCATTTTTCCTCCTTCCTTGGCGTTCGACCATCGATTCTCCCGCGCTCACCCACTCAACGAGGCTGCGCGCTGCTGGAATGAGACCCAGTAGCGGACTGTACCGCGCCTGCGCTGTCTGGATCCAGAGGCAAAATACCAGCGGGAGGTCCTAGTTAGTCTAATTTTGCTAATTCCAGCTATTCAACTTTCTTTGCCTCCATAGTCCTCTAATAAATTGAAGCGGAGTCCTCGGAAGCCACATCCCATTCAATCATGTCAGGATAAACGAGACCCTGTGGCAGATGGTTACACACTCCAGACCAGTGACTGTCTGCGTATGGCGTTGTGAGCTAGCAGGAGGCCCTGGTTCGATTCCAGGCTGGGCCACGAAACTGATCTAACGCAGTCGCTTTTTTGCGTGTTCATTTGTGATTTGCAGCACATGCTGCCTTTCTCTCGTTTCCAAACCCAATCCAAGGTCGATCTCTTCCGAGTCCCCTCATGTTGGAACTTGAATCCACAGCCACAATTCTCATCGGAGTCAATCTTGCCTCAACCATTCAACCAGGACCAGTTCAGTTTGAATATCCTCGTAGGCGCCGCGGAAATCGGCGGACGCCGAGCGGAACAAAACGCGAATTGATGGCATTACTTTGGCAGGAGCGATCAATCCCGCTTGTTGGCGTCGTCCGCGCGGGGAAAGCTGTTGGCGGTTCTCCGTAACTCTATTCTATCTACCCCACCCGCCGCGTTCCTGTCTGGTGTTTGGCGGTCACTCCAGGTTCTCTCGTCCTCCCAACGCCTCTCGCTCACCTTCGAATCACGATTCTCCCGCCGGCTCGGCAGGCACCCTGCACATGCGCGCTCACGGCGCCGACATAACCATATATCTCCCTTCCATTCTAGTCTCCCTCCGAGTTCATCCTGCACCGCCCTCCTTCGAATCACCGCAAATCACTCGGAGTCGCCGCTGTATACAGACTTCCATCCGCTGTCCTCCCACCCACGTCCAGGTATTCTATGGAATCAATACAATCTCTTGATCCTACCCCAGATAACACAGGCTCTCCCCACGATTGTCGCCCTTCGAGCGGTATGTGCTATCGTCGCCCGCCGTCTCCAGCGCCAAGCGCGCTCGCGTCCTCCCACACGCTACGCTACCTATGTAACAGGCTCCCTCAGTTGGCTCTGCTCTTACTTCCTGCTGACTGGACGCATCCACATGCACTTCCACGGGTTCAACCTCAACGCGTTCTCAAAGCTACGGCATTAAAAAAGCGACGTCTGCAGAGTCTCTACTGCAGTACCACATCGACCACGACCGACAGCGCGACAACCCGGCCCCGAGCGAGCACCCGACGTCGGGGTGGGATCGCGCGAGCATGTGATGCTGGGCAGTCCTCGACATGATCATGACCAACCGCAGCTTCTCGTGTTCGCGCGTCGTCAAGGAGCTCGAGGGCGATTTGGCGCGGGTGGTATGTCTTATTTCCGCTCCCCCGCTGAGAATACACACTGATTGTGCTAACTACGCCTATTCTACCGCTCGACACGAAGGATAACTCCCGTCCTCGATGAAAGCAGTCCCTCCTCGGTAACTTCCACCTCCACACCTTTACGCCGGGCTTCTCTTTTACAGACTCCGGACCCGCGGAGAAGGACCGGCAGCTGTACCCCGTCGTCATTGACGAGCTGCTGCACCTCTCCGCGGCGTACCGCGCCGCCAGCGTCAGCATCACCGCGAAGATGGGGGTGGGGATCGCGGGCTTTGCTGTACGCGCCGCCTCCTCTGCCTCCAACTCCTCTCCTCCCTCCACCTACCCCCACTACGGACTCGCCGCTCATCTTCGCCGCCTCGGGAAGGGAGTCGCCCGCCCTCGCGGCGCAGCTCGATGGGGCTGCTGCTGCAGACGACGAAGATTACGCGCGACTTCCGTGAGGACGTCACGGAGCGCCGGTACTTCTGACCGCGCAAGACCTGGGTGCGGGGTGTGGGAAGATGGAGGTATGTGCGGGGGCGGGGAGCGAGTTTAAAGATCTCGCAGCAGGCAAACGCAGCCACGCGCCTCCCGCGTTCTCAGCCCTCCGACACGCGCCCCCCCGCGTTCGATCGACTACCTCCGCCGCCTCAAGAACCACCGCTGCGGCATCCCCTCGCGACGCTCGGGAATGTGAAGATTAGGAAGAAGGAAGGCGGGGGCTGTGGAGGTGAGTTTTGTTCTCCTCTAGTGTCGTGAAATCTAGGTGGGGTGGTGGAGGCGGGGTGTTGGGGCCACGCGTGGTGGAGGCGTTGTGGGGATGAAGGCGAGGCGGCGTGGATGCGGCGCCGGGGCGTGGCGGGGCGTCGAGGGTCGACACGTCTGGGCGCCGCTGCGTTGCTGCGGTGTAGGCGCGACGTCGTCACTGCGGGGCGTCTGCGTCGAGGTGTCGAGACGCAGTGTCGCTGCATCTGCGGCGGCCTCGAAACATCGCTGCGTTTACACATCGAGGAGTCTCTTGTGCTGTTGGCGGCGGCGGCCGCGCCGCTGCAGATTCGTTTTGAGCTATCCTTCCTCACCAGCTAATGATGCGCTCCACAAACTCGCGCAAGGTAGCACTCATCTTCCGCGAGTCTGCGCGCGCTGGCGGCGGACCCGAATTTTATTGCGGTGAGGGGGCGCGTGGAAGGTGTGTGGCTGATTTTGCTTCGAGGTTTTGGGCTTTGTGCGCGTGTCGTCCCCTCCTTTCGTACATCCGCCTTCTACACCTTCATCAATCCCGGCTTGTACATCGCCGTCCTCCCCTCACGATGCCCTATGTCATCTCGACGCATTTCTTCTACCTCCTCTTTGCCCATGCACCTTACAATATATCCAATTCCACGACAAAGCATGACATAGGTTGAACCTTAATCTGGTGCACTGTCACTTGAACGACACAAAGCAGAGAGCACTGTGTCGTTCAAGTGTGTCAATTGAATATCGCCGTGGTTATTAGGATAAATCCATGTAACAGCCCAACAACCCGGGTTGCTGCTGTATAACAACCCTCTTCACGTATTACAATAAGATTCAAGTTGTCACAACTCTCGTGAATCCTCGCTTTGACCGCTCGAATAACGCACCGAAAGAGAACCTGTTTAAATGCTATGCGAAAGCATTCTCTATCCCGACGAATTTTGTGGACCTTTCACACCGATTCGTTCCCTCTCGTTAATATTAAATCTCGTGATTCCTTCTGAGTCCTTCAGACGGCTGATTATGCTTTGATAGGTAAGTCTTTTTGTGTTCTGATGGTTTGGCCGAGGATAATTTCTGGGCTCCACAGGCCAAAATTTCAGCGTCGATTAAATTTCACTGGAATGTAGGTAGAACAGAGGCTCCAAACGCGGTCCAGTCCGCCAATAAAATAACCCTCACTCCATCTATGGGTGGGCGGGCCTGTACTAGCTCCCAGGATGATGCCCCGACTGGAGCATTCCAAAACTTCGGAAGCTACGTCAAATTTACTCCCGCACACAGTTAGCGGAGAATAGTATTTTTATCGGCCGTTTACCTTCGAATTGTGCGGGAGGGTACTCATCTACTGCTAGGTCCTCGAATCATCGGGCCTACGGGCTTCTGCGGTCTTCGTTTTCGTTGCGGCGCTTTTTTGCATGGCCGACTTGGATAAGATGAGAGTCCTGATTGTCGGGGATTCAGCGCATGAGGTCCTCGTGTACGCTATACGCCCTGGGATAGCGTCGGAGAATCCCGGCACATGCGGCACAAGGATCTAGATATGTAGGAGCTTCATTTTGTCGTTCCAGATGGAAAAACGCTGGGATAGTCGGCAGCTCCGTCTCGAGTACTGAGCAAAAATGTTCCCGCAAGATCCTGGATCCAGATCTGAAGTGTGACTTCGAACACCCCGAGCGCTTACAGATTTGTCGCCGAAGAACGCCGCTGTCGTCCTGCAATTTAACCGTCGGCACCTTATAGTCTGTATTGGAGGCATGTGTCTGCTCAACCTTCACCGCAAAGGTTGAATCCACTAGTCTGGACTCTGTCTGGTCATAATCAACCAATATTGAACCGCAGGTTATTTAAAAAGAATCCTGACAAGGAAGAGAGAGGGGACAAACTGATCGAGTCGAATGGCGAAGGCGAGGCTGGGACGGGAGCGGGTATAGGCCATAGCACCAAGCCTGGTAAGCCAAGTCCCGATAGGGCTATTATTTGAATGTCGATGGTCCTTAGACTCTTCCGGATTCTTCCGGTCGCAGCCAACGTTGTCCAAGCGTCCTTTTTCTCAACGCGCCTCCTACTCAGAGCTGAAATATGGAAGCCAATTGCGCTTTTTGAACGAAACTATCAACCTTCCTCCTTCATCTAAGTAGTACAAAGCCCTCGTCTGGACCCTGTGGACTTGCCAGGACCCGGGGCTTTGCGGGGGTTACCGTAACTTCCAAGTTAGACAAAAATATCGGCTTCCCTCGGTCATGGTCCTGTCTGGTCCTGTCTACAGAGCACGGTCTAATCGAGGAACACATTACCAAGTTGCCATCAGGCGAATCAGTTGGATTTCACCGACGACGACGCCTGGGGAACCCGGCCCTCATCCAAGCGCTATATAAGGGATGTCACAAGTGGTCAAAAGGCTGCCTTCCAAGCCATCCCGTTCAAAACCTCGCCTCCAAAAACTGTCCAATGTCGAGCCCAAAGCTGTTTCAGCCGACGCAGGTCGGAGACATCGAGCTCAGCCACCGTGTCGTGTTCGCCCCTTCTACCCGGTATCGTGCCGACGCCAATCATGCGCCGCTCCCTCACGTTGCGGAGTACTACGAGCAGCGCGCCAGCACCCCCGGAAGCTTCCTTATATCGGAAGCAACACTGATTGCTGCGCGTGCAGGGGGGTACGAACACGCTCCGGGAATCTGGTCCGACGCCCAGATCGCCGCCTGGAAAATAGTGCGTTCGGTTCTCGGGTGATTTTGATTGAATCCTCAGCGATCTGCACAAGATTACCGACCGAGTGCACGCCAAAGGATCCTACATCTACCTGCAACTGTGGGCTCTCGGCCGAGCCGCTGAAGCAGAGACACTCGCAGCGGAGGGTCTGCCATACGTCTCGGCGTCGGGTGTTCCTGTTGCGGGGCAAGGTGGACCGGCGCCTCGCCCACTCACCGTCGAGGAAATCCAAGAGTACGTGCAGCTCTACGCGACGGCGGCCTCGAACGCCGTGCACAAAGCTGGCTTTGATGGCGTCGAGATCCACGCGGCAAACGGCTACCTCCTTGACCAATTCCTGCACGACCGCAGCAACATCCGCACAGACGCATACGGTGGCTCGCCCGAAAACCGCACCCGGTTCCCGCTCGAAGTCGCCGACGGCGTCGTCAAGGCTGTCGGGCAGAAGAAAACTGCCATGCGACTCAGCCCGTGGGGCACGTATCTCGGTACGGTTTTACTCTTCATCTTTACAATACCATTTCCTGACGCTCCTGGTAGACATGCACTTTGATGACCCCAAGCCAACTTACACGCACCTCGTCACCCAGCTCCACGAGCGCTACCCCGAGCTCGCGTACCTGCACGTCGTTGAGCCCCGCGTCGACGGCAGCGAGACCGTCGAGGTGATCAAGGACGGCTACTCCAACGACTTCATCCGCGCCATCTGGGGCGCACGGCGCCTCGTCAGCGCCGGGGGCTACACGCGCGAGACCGCCCTCGCCGCCGCCGAGGAAAAGGGCGACCTGATCGCGTTCGCGCGGTCGTACATCGCCAACGTGAGTTATCTTTGGCTTACCTTGCGCCCCATGCTGACTCTACCCTTAGCCGGACCTGCCATACCGACTGCTTCACGGCATCGCACTTACGGTCGGGAACCGCGCGCTGTATTACGCGCCCGGGAGCGTCGATCCGAAGGGATACACCGACTATCCGTTCGCAGCTGCCCTCGTGCAGGCGCACTGAGCTTTGACTGTTTGAGCATAACCCAATTTGAATACTGTACTACCATCGAGGAATTTAATCTCTGCCAAAATTACACGCAGTGTTTCCAAGCAATGGAACCCAAACAGTTTTCCGCCACGTCGCAGCATTGGTTTTCGACTTTGTGGTATTCTCGTTTATAAGATGTGACGGTTGAGTTCGGTCAGCTTAGCGAGTCTGGTAGGTAGGGATGAGCATCTGGACTCATCGAGTTATGACCACAGATATCGATGTCGATGTAATACATTTGCTTGGGTCTGCGCGCAATTCAAAGCCCACGTTTGGCTCCGCCGCCCAACCACTTCACCAGCATTAGTTGCTTCTTCGCAGTCCAACCAGTACACAATAGTATCTTTAGCTCCTTTCCCTTATTAACGGCCCCGGCTTCAAGGACTTCCCCCCTCTATTCACGACGCGCCGCCACTTCCGAATCGGAAGTCGGCACGTGAGCGCGTTTGATCTGGCGACTCCGACTCGTGCCACGACGCTGACATGGCGGCCAAGTTCTTCTCTTGCACCGTGAATGAAGCCCTCCATGGTCACTCATCTGAATCTTCTGGAAAGGAACTTTCAGATGTCAAAGTCGGAGCCTGAGACTTTGAATAAACAAACTTGGATTATGGCTTGATTCTGGTCGCTGCTACGCCTGGCAAATGGCAACTGCTAATGCACTGTTTGGTCTATTCTATTTCTCCGTGCTTTTCGCAAGAGCTCTGGAAGATACAAAGCTTCCAATTCAACGGGCGTCTGAGGAGTCTAGTCTACTGTGTCACATTCATCGCCAATCATTGGACAGGATGTTTTTGTCCTCGACAGAGGGCCAATGGGTGGAGGTCATATTAACCTTACGCGCTTGACAATCTCTATCTCTCGACTTTGGAAGGCCCATCTATCTGCTGCCGCTTGCATGCCAAAAAATGGCTGTTGCAATGTCGAAAACTATCCGCTAATAGATATCACTCATGCCTTCCTCTATAATACTCTCCAGCTGAACACCGCCTTCATTCACAACATTCATAAACTGTTATCCAAGGTTCGTCTTTTATTTGTAAAGCTCTTCTCTGAGTCTCATGTTGTTGGCGCAGGTAGATTGAGTACATAGTTTGGACGCGGTGAACGTCCGACTTCGCGCAGATAGTAGTTGTAAGCAAAATAAGTTAGATTCATAGTACAAGATACAGCTGCTTAAATACTACGAGTGAACAGCCTTGTGAGTCATATTCCAAGTCATAAATATATTCTACACTATTCTACAACAGTCGGAGCAAATCTACCAAGTTCCACACAGCACAGGTTTGTACTGGCGGATTGCCCGAGATACCCGAAGGCACTGTTTCCAACACATGTCGTTTACACTTTCCACCCCAGGTAACATAGGCTCTCCCCACGATTGTCGCCCTTCGAGCGGTATGTGCTGTCGTCGCCCGCCGTCTCAGGCGCCAAACATGTTTGGATGGCGCGCTCCGCGTCCTCAGGCAGACGTCGCCCAGACGGCGAGTCGACGACTGCTGCAGGTACCTCCCACGCGCGCCGGCGTCCCCCGCTCGTCCCGAGGATCGAATCTAACTTATTAATCCAATTACCCAGGTCTCCATACAAACCCACCTGAACCGCCCGCTCATACACGGCATCATGCATCTTCGACCCCATCCGCATCCCCGCCCCGCATCCCGCATCCCTCTCCGCATCCCATCTCGTGGCTCACGACCCCTGAAATAAGACCCAGTAGCGCACGGCCGCGCGCTCGCACCCGCCCGCACCCTGTAAGCTGGGACCCATACAGCAGCGGGACGCCCTGGTTCGACTCCGGGCTGGGTCATAGGTCGTTCCATTCATCGGAAACCTTTTTCGCTCATCGCTGATTCTCGCTCACAGATATACCGAACACAAGGGGCATATCATCCTAAAGCGTGCCACAACAGTCAAAATATATGTGAATCCCAAGTATAATAAGTTTCACCTGTTCCTCTGCAACATATTTTAGATCTTTTTAAAATATGTTTCCAGTGAAACTGGCAGCAACATCTGAAACACACAACTTATGTGTTTTGAATATAATTCCCTTGTTTTTTAGTATATATTCAAGCTATGTACCAGGTAAATTAGCGGGCCAAATCCAGAAGATATTTAATTTGTGTCTCCCCCATGGTTCCCATAAATCCTAGGAACACATTGTAGACATATTCATCCTGCGCTTTGCATATGTACTGGCTAAGATTTGGACTGTGTTTCACCTGTGTCCCCTGTAGGTTCCGCCTAAATCTCCAAGCAAAGGACGGAAGATATTAAATATATAAATTCAATGAAAGTTGCCGCTTCAGCTAAATGATACTTCTACTGTGTTTCCAGTATATTTCACCGCATGTCTAGAATGGGGTTAGGTGAAGTTTTGAAACTAAAGGTAACACATATTGAAAACAGCTCTCACCTAAAATTTCCGGCTATATGTGAAAAACATTTTGTATCTGTCTTTCCTAGGCTTCATCCTATGTTGAGGCTAAGTTTGAGGTAAATCTGGAAGGCAAGTGTGGGACACATTCAAATTGAATTTCACATAGGTTCTGTGGAGAGTGGGCCCAGAAAGTTGAGAGATATTGAGTATATGTCTTCAATATGTTTTGGTTGTTTTCCAGCATATGTTCAAGCTATGTACCGAGTAAATTTGGGGCCAAAATCCAAGAGATATTAAATTTGTGTCTCCCCTATGGTTGGTATGAATCTTGAGAACATAGTGTAGACATATTCATCCTGGGTTTTGCAAATGCACTGGCTGGAATTCGGAGTGTGTTTCACCTGTTTCCTTTGTAGGTTTCCAGTATATCTGCAGTTAAAGAAAGAAAAACATTCAAAATATGTGTTCAACAAAGGGTACTGCTTCAGCCAAAAGATAGTTCAAATGTGTTCTCGTTGTGTTTCAAGGTCAAAGTGCAAAGTAGTTTGCAAAAAAATATTCAAAATGTGTTGTAGAACTATATTTAATAGATCATACGAAAGACATGCTTGTCAACTACAGCCAGCGGAATGGGGTAACAGCAAAATAGGAGAGAACTCATGATGAGAGTCAGGTAACTTAGATGAACAACCGACCATAGAAAGTGGGCTGTCCAATGACCCGAAGTCGGAAAGCGGCCCTGTAGTTAGGCCATGGTCAACTCTGAACATGCTCAGTGGCCCAACTAATTATACAAAGTAGAGCGAACAGCAGAACCAGTCACAGAACCGCTCCACCACATACTGGCAGTCTACTATGAATTAGGGGCTTACCCGCTCAACAGCAAAACTGCACTCAGGCCATAAATCAGGGAAAGATGCTTGGTCTACCGGGAACTGGGGCATTAACTGCACAACTGCAAAAGAGGTCTCTGCCGCACAGATGATAAAGCAGGGCCCGAAAGCATCGCATTGAGTTTACGATTAATGAGGGGATTAACCGCACAACTGCACTCCGGGAGGGGCGGTGTTCTGACGCCCTCTGGAACTGCTCAGTGACCCAACTGAAGTCCAGAAAACTTCAGAACTGCGCAACCGCGCACATGAAGTCTATCACTGCATAGATTTGGTCCACCATTAATGAGGGGATTAATCGCACAATTGCACAGCTGTACTCCGGTGATAGGGACCAAGCATCCGGGAACTGTGCAGCTAGCCAACTGCGGAACTGCGGAACTGCTCAATCACACAACTGCAGAACTACTCAATAACTCAAGTGAAGTCCAACGAGCTGCAGAACCGCTCGACCGCACACAGGAAGTTCATCACCACATACATTCAGTCTACCAATGAGGAGCGGGTGAACTGTACAACTGCAAGACTTTACTCTGGCAGGCGAGACCATACATCAGGGAACTGTGCATGTGCACACCTGGAGAAATGCTCCATGGTGCAAGTGAAGGTCACACAACCGGGAACTGGGTAGCTGCGGAACTGCGGAACTGCTCAAGGGCTCAACTGAAGTCTGGTGAACTGCAGAACTGCGCAACTGCACACATGAAGTTCACCACTGTATATCTTCAGTCTGCCATTACTTGGGGTATTAACTGCACAACTGACCAACTGCACTCTAGTGGCAGTGCCCATATATTGGGGAACTGTGCAGTTACACAAATATGGAACTGCTCAATGGCACGATTGAAGTCCATACAACTGTCGGAAAAATCCTGGGCGGGTTTTATCGTCATTCAACCGGTCCCAATCCGTTCCAAGGTCAAAATACTTTACTGGCTTGCAACACTTAGGTAAGGTGCACGTAACCCGGTTCGAAGCCACCCCCCGGTGTTCCAATCCATCAAGAGCCAGCTAGGGGATTCAGAGCTTCCGACCTGCTGTAACTCATTGCAATCGGTAAGGCGGCGCTAATAATAATAAAAAATAGAAATGACAAATGTATTCAAACAACTACATTGGGCTACCAACTGAGGAAGGCCGCACTCCAATCGGCCGCGGAAGGTACCACCGCTGTGTGAGCACCGGCGGGGTCGGTGGATTGGGGGAGGTTCCAGAAGGACACCGGGGCGGTGTCAGGTTGTTTGCCGCCGCTGCGGATGATCGTTGGTTGTCCGGCCTGTTGAAGTCGTTACACAATATCATGCTGTGAGTATGACCTACTGCATCTCACTCCCCGCATCCACTTAGCGTTGCTCCTAAATGTCTCGACAGTAGCATCCAGTGGTGGTGACGCCGGCAACGAGTAGGTCGAGTACATAGCCCCACCCAGACAGATACATAGCATCTAAGATAATTCGGCTTAAGGTACAGAGCCGGCTTGAACTTGAAGTAGACACGCTTGCGACTTGCTTGCGACGCAGTGGCTTGAGGCTAGACATAATTTGAGGGCTGCATAGCTTGATGATGTTGGGGACTTGATAATTTGGAGTACAGGGCATGGCTTTGGTGACATTGAGGAACTGCTTGAGGTCCAGGAGGAGCAACGACTCAGCTTGCGTGGATGGTGAGAGGGAGGTGGTGGGGGGAAGAGAAAGAAGACGGCGACGTGGCGACGTCACATCAACGACATGTGATCGATCGCAGTTCGGAAAGGCTCCACTTCAACTCCACTAGACTCCACTTCCCGTTCTGTGAAGACCATGTCGATGCACACAGCCAAAATTGCATGATGAATCTGTGTGGCTAACAGGAAAGATTGGGTCAATAACTCTATAAGGGAAAGTACTAAAAAGAAGACACTCAGTGCCAACCGGTCTCAAGCCAGCAAGCAGCTTAGGCCACTTTGAAAATCTCGAGACGGGTCAAAATCCACCCACCACTGGATTAGAACCGGATGCAATCCCGCCCAACCCGACAAGCCGCCCCAATCCGTTCCAACCGATTTGGGGTTTTTCCGACAACCTGGAACTGGGTAGCTGCACAACTGCAGAACTGCTCAATGGCTCGGCTGAAGTCCGGTGAACTGTAGAACTGCTCAACTGGAGACATGAAGTTCACCACCGCATACATGCAATCTACAAATAATGAGTGCATGAACTGTAAAACTGCACAACTGCACTCTGGCGACAGAGCATACATCAGGCAGTTGTGCAGCTGTGGAACTGCGGAACTGCTCAATGCCTCAACTGAAGTCGGGCAACTTTGGAACTGCACAACCACACACATGAAGTTCACCACTGTATATCTTTGGTCTGCCATTACTTGGGGTATTAACTGCACAACCGACCAACTGCACTCTGGCGGCAGTGCCCATACATTGGGACTGTGCAGTTGCACCACTGTGGGACTGCTCAATGGTGCAGCGGAAGTCCATCCACCTGGGAACTGGGCAGCTGAGCACCTGCAAAACTGCTCAATGGCTCAACTGAATTCCGGTAAATTGTGGAACTGCTCAACTGGACACGTGAAGTTCACCACCACATACGTGTAGTCTACAAATGATGAGTAGATGAACTGTACAACTGCACAATTGTATGGTGGTGACAGTGACCATGCATGAGGGAACTGTACAGCTGCACAATTGCGGAACTGCTAAATGGCACAACTGAAGTCCATAGAACCGAGCAGCTGAGCAACTGCAGAACTGCTCAATGACTTAACTGAAGTCTGGGTAAACTTCGGAACTGCTCAACAGCACACAGGAAGTTCACCACCACATACATGCAGTCCATAAACGATAAGTGGATGAACTGTAAAACTGCACAACTGCACTCTGGCAACAGAGAGCATACACCAGGCAACTGTGCAGCTGTGGAACTGCGGAACTGCTCAATGCCTCAACTGAAGTCTGGCAAACGTCAGAACTGCGCAACCGCACTCATGAAGTTCACCACTGCATATCTTCAGTCTGCCATTACTTGGAGTATTAACTGCAAAACTGACCAACTGCACTCTGGTGGTAGTCCCCATACATTGGGGAACTGTGCAGTTGCACAACTATGGAACTGCTCAAGGATGCAACTGAAGTCCATACAACCAGGAACTGGGCAGCTGAGCAACTGCAGAACTGTTCAATGGCTCAACTGAAGTCCGGTAAACTGCGGAAGTGCTCAACAGCACATATGAAGTTCACCACCATGTGTCTTCAGTCTACCATTACTGGGGGTATTAAGAACTGACTAAGTGCACTCTAGCAACAGTGACCATACATCAGGGAACTGTGCAGCTGCGGAACTGCAGAACCGCTCAACTGTGCACAGAAACTTCCTCACCATACAGTATATGATCACTCCGTGAGTATTGAAAAGATTGATCACACAACTGCACTCCAGCAACACAGACCATAAATCCGGGAATTAAGTGTGTTCCATTTGTAAAGCCCACCCGGACTGCTCAGTGAGATGAACTCCAGGTGGGTAGTTGAGCAGTTCTGCAGCTCACTGGACTTCAGTTGAGTTGTTTGAGCTGTTCCACCGTTGTGCAGGTGCACAGTTCCCTGATGTATGGCCACTATCACCTCAGTACAGTTGTGCAGTTGCACAGTTCATCTGCTCATCCTCAGCGGACTGCCCGTATACAGTGGTGAGCTTCATGTGTGCTGTTGAGTACTTCTGCAGTTTGAGCTATTGAGTTCTTCTGCAGTTTGAGCCATTGAGCAGTTCCGCAGTTCTGAAGCTGCCCAGTTCCCGGTTGTACATAGAGACTTCAGTGCCACTATTGAGCAGTTCTGTTGTGGTGCAACTGCACAGTTCCCTCATGTATGCTCTCTGTCGCCAGAGTACAGTTGTGTGGTTGTACAGCTCCCCGGCTCATCATTGATGGACTGAATGTAGGTGGTGATGAGCTTCATGTGGGCGGTTGAGCAGTTCTACAGTTGAGTCATTGAGCAGTTCCACTGTTGTGCAGCTGCACAGTTCCCTGATGTACGGTCACTGTCGCCAGACTACAGTTGTGTAGTTGCACGGTTCATCCACTGATCATTAGTAGAGTGCATGTATGCAGTGGTTGCCTAGTTCTGCAGTTTTCCAGACTTCAGTTGAGGTATTGATGAGTTCCGAAGTTTCTGAGTTTGGCTGTATGAACCCTAGTCACGTCCTTGAGCAGTTTCACAGGTGTGCAATTGCACAGTTCCTTGATGTATGCTCTCTGTTGCCAGAGTACAGTTATGCAGTTATACAGTTCATCTGCTCATCATTTGTAGATTGCATGTATGTGTGGTGAACTTCATGTGCACAGTTGAGCAGTTCTGCAGTTCGCTAGACTTCAGTTAAGCCATTGAGCAGTTCCGCAGTGGTGCAGCTGCACAGTTGTCGAATGTATGCTCTCTGTCGCCGGAGTGCAGTTGGTCGGTTGTGCAGTTAATATCCCAAGTAATAGCAGCCTGAAGATATACAGGGGTGAACTTCATGTGTGCGGTTGCGCAGTTCTGAAGTTTGCCAGACTTCAGTTGAGGCATTGAGCTGTTCCGCAGTTCCGTAGCTGCACAGTTGCCTGATGTATGCTCTCTGTTTCCAGAGTGTAGTTGTACAGTTTTACAGTTCATCCACTCATCATTTGTAGACTGCGTGTATGCGGTGGTGAACTTCATGTGTGCTGTTGAGCAGTTCTGCAGTTCACCGGACTTCAGCCAAGCCATTGAGCAGTTCCTGGTTGTATGGACTTCAGTTGCACTACTGAACAGTTCCATAGTTGTGCAACTGCACAGTTCCCCAATGTATGGGCACTGCCATCAGAGTGCAGTTGGTCAGTTTTGCAGTTAATACTCCGAGTAATGGCAGACTGAAGACATGCAGCGGTGAACTTCATGAGTGCGGTTGCGCAGTTCTGATGTTTGCCAGACTTCAGTTAAGGCATTGAGCTGTTCCGCAGTTCCGCAGCTGCACAATTGCCTAATGTATGCTCTCTGTTTCCAGAGTGTAGTTGTGCAGTTTTACAGTTCATCCACTCATCATTTGTAGACTGCGTGTATACGGTGGTGAACTTCATGTGTGCTGTTGAGCACTTTCAAAGTTTACCGGACTTCAGTTAAGTCATTGAGCAGTTCTGCAGTTGCTCAGCTGCCCACTTCCTGGTTGTATGGACTTCAGTTGCACCATTGAGCAGTTCCGCAATTGTGCAGCTGCACAGTTGCCTGATGTATGCTCTCTGTTGCCAGAGTGTAGTTGTGCAGTTTTACAGTTCATCCACTCATCATTTGTAGACTCCATGCATGTGGTGGTGAACTTCATGTGTCCAGTTGAGCAGTTCCGCAGTTTACCGGACGTCAGTTGAGCCATTGAGCAGTTCTGCAGTTGCTCAGCTGCCCAGTTCCGGGTTGTATGGACTTCAGTTGCACCAGAGTGCAGTTGTGAAGTTGTGAAGTTAATACCCCAAGTAATGGCAGACTGAAGATATACAGTAGTGAACTTCATGTGTGCAGTTGCGCAGTTCTGCAGTTTACCAGAATTAAGTTGAGCCCTTGAGCAGTTACGCAGTTGCACAGCTACCCAGTTCTCGGTTGTATGACCTTCACTTGCGCCATTGAGCAGTTCTGCAGGTGTGCAACTGCCCAGTTCCCAGATGTATGCTCTCTCCTGCCAGAGTAAAGTTGTGCAGTTGTACTGTTAATACCCCAAGTAATGGCAGACTGAAGATATGCAGTGGTGAACTCCATTGAGCAGTTCTGCAGTTGCGCAGTTCTGCAGTTCACCAGACTTCAGTTGAGCCATTGAGCAGTTCTGCAGCTGCGCAGCTACCCAGTTCCAGGTTGTATGAACTTCAGTTGCGCCATTGAGCGGTTCCAGAGTTGTGCAACTGGACAGTTCCCCAATGTATGGTCACTGTCACCACCATATAGTTCTGAAGTTGTACGGTTCCTCCACTCCTCATTTTTGGACTGCGTGTATGCGGTGGTGAACTTCATGTGTGCTGTTGAGCACTTCTGCAGTTTACCGGACTTCAGTGAAGTCATTGAGCAGTTCTGCAGTTGCTCAGCTCCCCAGTTCACAGCTGTATGACCTTCACTTGCGCCATGGAGCATTTCTGCAGGTGTGCACATGCACAGTTCCCTGATGTATGGTCTCTCCTGCCAGAGTAAAGTCGTGCAGTTCTACAGTTCACCCGCTCCTCATTGGTAGACTGAATGTATGTGGTGATGAACTTCATGTGGGCAATTGAGCAGTTCTACGATTGAGCCATTGAGCAGTTTCACAGTTGCGCAGCTGCACAGTTCCCTGATGTATACATGTTGGAGACTAGAGTAACTAGCCCCGCAAGAAACATGAGGAAGAGTCGAAGCAAGGGGGAGCAGTTAAATCTTCGCTTGATGGACGGTCTTAGAGTAGGATTGTGCGGGTGGATGGCTGGTTAGAGAGTTGGTGGTGAGGAGTGGATGGCTGGTTAGAGAGCTGGTGGTGAGGAGTGGCACAGACAGACAGCAAGAATGAAGCAGACTAACCTTTTTTGGTCATTTTGGTACTTGTGAAAGCTGGAAGCTCGGGCAATGAAATATGGGTGGAATAAAGCCGGAAAGAGAGTGGTTGAGTGTATGTGCTCGTGGTTTTACTGTCAAGTTGGGGGAAAAAATCGGCAAGCCGGATATCAACTTTGCAGGGGCAACAAACATTGACCAACGGTGAAATGGCGCTGAATGGCGGCGACGAGCTCCAAAAAGCCCCGAGATCCTTGGCTAGTTGGCCCCATTGAGATTGAACAAGAGAGACCGATGTTTCAAAGGGCTAAAAGGCAAGTCAGCGTCGCTTCGTTAACATTTGTTCAGGATGCAGAAATGTCGTGATTAAGTAGTTCCGGATCATGCCGTCGAGGATGACCCGGTCATCACGAATGAAGGTGAAAGCAAAGCTTGAGGCCCGGCTTGGGCAATGAAGGGAGCAAAGACTTTAAGGATGAAGGTTGAGCGTTGGGAGAGAGAGACTTAAGTCACGCCTGTGACCACACGCGTCGAAGTCATTTGGGATGTTGTTAGCCCAACTTTTGAGGGATGCTTACAGGAAATTTGAAAAAATCAAGCATGTTTGGAGGCATTGAGAAATTTATCTGAACCTCTCTCTATGAAGGGCGAGGAGTTGACACGGCCAACCAGATATTGATGAGGATTAGTCACCGATCAGCGAGGATATTGATGTTGCATCGGCGAGCCACGCGAACCAAACGCGAACGTGCATAATGCTCAACCATTGTCCAAACCATTGAATGGAAAGATAATAGTGAATTGATAGTCTGGCTCTCTTGGGAGGTGGGACATGGTAACGATGTGTCTGCCCATGTATGTACTGTATGCCCGACGGATCAGACATCGCTCCCGGTTGGCGATCACCGTCCACAGGTCTGATCGGACGTACCTGTTGTTTTTGGCCCATTTTTACGCATTGTGATTGGACTTTGAGGGCATTTTTTGCCCGTTTCCGTCCGCCTGCTGATCGGATGTATCACAGCATAAGACTAGGTCCTATATCCCCCCTACTGTTCGCACCGCCACTGACATTGGTGGCACCGCTGCTGTTCTGCTGTTACCACCATTGCTGCTGACCGTGGCAGCGCTGACCGGGCCTGGTGCCACACGGGGCAGGAGGCGCAGGGCTGGGGACTGGATGGGTGATGTGTTACTAGTTGATTTGATGCTAGAAAATGGTAGGAGAAGCGAGGGAGACGAGGGGGGTGGGAAGAGGAAGAGGGGTTTGAGGGATGGTGGAAGATGAGGAGTAAAAGGAGGTGGGAAAGAGGAAGCCGTCTGGAGTTGCAGAACTACTCAACTGCGTACCTGAAGTGCATCACCAGAGAAAATCAGTCAACAATTAAGATTAACCGCACAACTGCACAATTGCACAACTGCACCCTAGCAAAACAGACCATAAATCACAGAATTAACTGGGTGTTCCGCTTGCGAAGTCCAGTGGGACTGCTGAGGGACCCAACTGAAGTCCAGCAGACCTGTTCAACAGTGTGCCTGAAGTCCAGTATCTTATACAATCAGTCTGTGATTAACAACACCACATACATGTAGTCTACAAATGATGAGTGGATGAACCGTACAACTGCACAACTGTATGGTGGTGACAGTGACCATACATGAGGGAACTGTGCAGCTGCACAATTGCGGAACTGCTCAATGGTGCAACTGAAGTCCATACAACCAGGAAGTGGGCAGCTGAGCAACTGCAGAACTGCTCAATGACTTAACTGAAGTCCGGTAAACTTTGAAAGTGCTCAACAGCACACATGAAGTTCACCACCGTATACACGCAGTCTACAAATGATGAGTGGATGAACTGTAAAACTGTACAACTACACTCTGGAAACAGAGAGCATACAACAACGAGAACACATTTGAACTATCTTTTGGCTGAAGCAGTACCCTTTGTTGAACACATATTTTGAATGTTTTTCTTTCTTTAACTGCAGATATACTGGAAACCTACAAAGGAAACAGGTGAAACACACTCCGAATTCCAGCCAGTGCATTTGCAAAACCCAGGATGAATATGTCTACACTATGTTCTCAAGATTCATACCAACCATAGGGGAGACACAAATTTAATATCTCTTGGATTTTGGCCCCAAATTTACTCGGTACATAGCTTGAACATATGCTGGAAAACAACCAAAACATATTGAAGACATATACTCAATATCTCTCAACTTTCTGGGCCCACTCTCCACAGAACCTATGTGAAATTCAATTTGAATGTGTCCCACACTTGCCTTCCAGATTTACCTCAAACTTAGCCTCAACATAGGATGAAGCCTAGGAAAGACAGATACAAAATGTTTTTCACATATAGCCGGAAATTTTAGGTGAGAGCTGTTTTCAATATGTGTTACCTTTAGTTTCAAAACTTCACCTAACCCCATTCTAGACATGCGGTGAAATATACTGGAAACACAGTAGAAGTATCATTTAGCTGAAGCGGCAACTTTCATTGAATTTATATATTTAATATCTTCCGTCCTTTGCTTGGAGATTTAGGCGGAACCTACAGGGGACACAGGTGAAACACAGTCCAAATCTTAGCCAGTACATATGCAAAGCGCAGGATGAATATGTCTACAATGTGTTCCTAGGATTTATGGGAACCATGGGGGAGACACAAATTAAATATCTTCTGGATTTGGCCCGCTAATTTACCTGGTACATAGCTTGAATATATACTAAAAAACAAGGGAATTATATTCAAAACACATAAGTTGTGTGTTTCAGATGTTGCTGCCAGTTTCACTGGAAACATATTTTAAAAAGATCTAAAATATGTTGCAGAGGAACAGGTGAAACTTATTATACTTGGGATTCACATATATTTTGACTGTTGTGGCACGCTTTAGGATGATATGCCCCTTGTGGAAGTTCCGCAGTACAAGAGCGAGACCCAGTAGCGGATGGTTTGCACCCGCGCCATGTACTGATGTACTCATCGCATCAGCGGGAGTCCCTGGTTCGACTCCAGGCTGGGTCATTCGGATTCGAGCTTTTTTGGCTGTCATGCATGTTGCGATTGGTTCCCACGAGCTGACTCTCACTCGCCCGGCTAACGAGGCTCAACGCAGGGGAAAGAAGACCCAGTGGCTGATGGTACTGCCCCCGCGCCGTGTACGTAGACCTCCCATTTCTATCGCAACGGGAGCCCTGGTTCGATCCCAGGCTGAGTCATACATTTGTAACCATCAATCCTTTTTTCAGTAGTTCATCGCTGATCATTGCGCAGCCCACTCGGAGAGACTCAAAGCAGGGGAGAGAAGACTCAGTGGCGGGCGGCGGCCCGCGGTATGTACAAAAGTACGAAGTTGTCGAAGCGAGTGGCCCTGGTTCGACTCCAGCTGTAGGCTGGGTCATGAATACTTCTTGGTGGTTATTCCTTTTGAAAGTCGTGGCGCACTTCATCGCTGATTATCCCGTATTCCACGGCTCGAGGTGTAGCCCACTCGGAGACGTTCTGGAGTAGGGGAATGGGACCCAGTAGCGAATGGTTCGCGCCTGCACCGTCTTCGACGGCACCCGTGTGTAGCAGCGGGAACTCCTGGTTCGAATCCAGGCTGGGTCATACACTAGTAATCCTCAATCCTTTTTCAGTAGTTCATCGCTGATTATCTCCTAGCCCACTCGAAGAGGTTCCGGAGTACGGGAACGAGACCCAGTAGCGGATGGTTCGCCCCCGCACCGTATGTCAGGAGTCTGCTATTGAATAAGCCAGCGGGAGGCCCTGGTTCGACTCCAGGCTGGGTCATGCATCATGATCCATCAACTTTTTTTCTCGCTCCCGTTTTTGTCCACCGCTGACTCGACGAGGTTCAACGCAGGGGAATGAGACCCAGTAGGGGACGGTCCGCGCCAACACTCTGTGATATAGGTATGGAATAGTTGCGGGAGATCCTGGTTCAACTCCAGGCTGGGTCATTCACTGGTAATCATCAATCCTTTTCTCAGTAGTTCATCGCTGATTATCTCGCAGCCCACTCGATGAGATTCCGGACTAGAGGGAAGAGACCCAGTAGCGGAGTGTCCGCGCCCGAATTATGTAGCTCTGCAATGAGGTCGAAGCGGGAACCCTGGTTCGACTGCAGGCTGGGTCATGAGGGGAGATGTCCAAACATTTGTTCGTCCCGTCTCTCATTTGTCCAAATTTAACGAGGTCCCACAAGCCAACAACGAGACTCAGTAGCGGACGGTACCGCACCCGCGCCGTATAGGGAAGTGATTCGGTCAATCAGCGGGAAGTCTTGGTTCGATTCCAGGCTGGGTCATGGGTCGTTTCTGCAAAACTTTTGCGAGCGCGCTGTTGATCCAAGAGTGCGGAATGTCCACCTCAGTTCCCTTCATGAAAATAGCCCAAGGAACCATCGGATCACATGCTGGCCTTCATGAGCGGGGAGCATCTGGTGATAGGTACGACCACCTGCTAAGGTGACTGCTGAAACACCCGTAGGAATTTCATGAAATCACTATCATAGACTCCGATAGCAGTAAGCGAGAAGATGTTAATGCTGGCAATTTTGCGGTCGTCGACGAAATAATCCCACCCGTGAGGATACAGCGGGAGTGGGGGTTGGTAATGGCGGTACTTAGTTCCGCAAACGAAGCATTGCTCGTGGATCCTTTCACCTGTCAGTGCCTAACGACGTTCAACATTAACGGGAAAAGGCTGGTGGGCATAGAGAATTGGGAATGCACTTGGATCCCACATATTTTACATCGTCGATTCCACAGAAGACTAAGAGGCCTTGATGTCTGGGACTCAGTTTGCGCTGCAGCCATCAGCGCCATCCAGTGGCTGATTTGCAGTACGCTGGCGCGGGGCTCCACCAGCCAAAAATAGCCCCCAGTGGCTCCAACAGCCATCCGGGTGGAGCCGTACGTCAGCGCACTGCAAAAGCGCCACTGGGTGGCGCTGATGGCTCCTGCGCAAACTCTCTATTGCTGTTTTCTCTCGCTTTCGTCCATCGCTGATTCTCCCTGAGCCCACTCGAGGAGGTTCCTCGCACTGTAAATGAGACTCAGTAGCGGAAGGCCCGCGCTCGCACCCTGTATCAAGGAAGATGTAAGTCGAGGTGGGAGCGCCTGGTTCGACTCCAGGCTGGGTCATGATCCGGTGTGAGATGAAATTCTTTTTTCGCGTCCGGTTCCTTCTTTGTAACCATCACTGACCAAATTTAAATGGGCGACAGGTATCTCCCCGTGCTCATCGAGGCTGTTGCCAGTGCTGCGGAGACATCGGATGCTGTGGAGATTCCTTGAGTCTTGCAAAGCGTTCCGCTCTCATGATTCAGAGTTTATACCTCTACTGAGGATGCTACTTACCGTTTACCGCGCAACTCTTTCCCTCGCATTTCCTCCCTGTACTGGCAGGCAGTTTCATCTTCGTCAGGTCTCCAAAATATCCCAAGTTTCGACTAAAATTAACCACCCTTTCGTTACGGTTGCGGACATTGCGATTCCGCGCCATGCCATGCACATGCAATATGCGGCAAGTGCACATCCTTGCACTGCCTGCCCGTAGCGATGCCGAGGAAGTGCTCGCCTCCCGTGGACTCGTTACCAGTCTGCCATGGAATGCAATAAATGTGGTGAGCACTATTGCCATAGGCAGACTGGTACTTCTCGGGATTGGCAATTGAGCGGGGCGGGAGTTTGAAATATTTGAGTGGCGCCGATCACGGCCATCAATTCTCCCTCGCCATTTCGGTTGTAAATCCAGTTGTCGCTTCAACCCATGCACGAGCCTCCAGAAGAAATCTGAGGAGACAAATATCCTGAAATTTGCGCTTCAAGCCTTTCGTAGGTTTGGCATTTTTGAAACCATCCAGATCCAAAGCCAGAATAACAGCCATCAAAAATTCCACACTCCCGCCCCGCTCAATTGCCAATCCCGAGACGTACCAGTCTGCGCTCGCCACATTTATTGCGTTCCGTATCTCAGACTGGTAACGAGTCTATGCCTCCCGCCTCACGTCACAATATGTCCCCAACACTGTGCTACTCGTTACACAGAAACGCTTCTTTGGTGATGATCAAGGAGCCGTTTGATAATTGAATCGCCACTGATCACATATTACTGTATTCCCTGGTTTCCTTCCGACTACCTCCCTACCTATCGCGCGGCGGACGGCATGCGTCCTCGATACTCTCTCCTTCCATTAGGACATCTCCAGCTCCTGAATGGTTGGCCATCCTTGGCTCTCGCACAACAGACCTTCTTCCCACCCGCCGTCCCGCTCGCAGTCCGCTCTCCGACTTTTAATTGCTGGTTGGACACCCAAAGCGGGTCCAACCCCATGAACACCTGGCCCCGGCTGTGGAACGACAATCATGTGCGTCTGCGCTTCTGCTACAATGGCCATTCTAGTCCTCAGCTTCCGCAGATCCTAGGTTGGGCTGGATACATCAAGGTGGATGGCTCGACATGGCAGTGGTTGGGGAAGCCTGGGGGCAGCAATGCGAGCACTTGGATTAGCACGGAGATTACACCCACAAGGACGATCATGACGGTGAAGGCGGGCCCCATGTTGCTGAACGTGACGTTTCTGAGTCCGGTGGAGGTACGTGTCCTCGCCCATGCCTTCCTGCGATACCCTGCTAATATTTCTAGCCCTCCGATTGGACGCGGCAGTCGTTCCCGTTCAGCTACGTGTATGTCGATGGGACTGATCCGGACGGCAAGCTCCACTCGATCCAGCTGTACTCCGATATCACCGCCGGTGCGTCATTAGTCGTCACAACGTTGACTGTGGCTCATGCGGTGCTAGAATGGGTCACTAATAGCTCGCGCACGAGTATTGCCTTCGGTACGGACAAGACGGGCAACACTGCGTATCATCATGTGCGCTCCTCCACGCCCACCTCCGTATTCTCGGACATTGCGGAGGATTCCATCGCCTACTACGCCGTCGCCGCCGTGAGCCCAACTGCACTGGCGCCTCGTCCATTGTCTGATATCGATATCACCGTTACAGGGACAACCAGGATTAATCTCAGTTATCGGAAATGCCCAGACGCTCCGTCCACAGTTTACAAAACTGGTATCTGGCTTCACCCTTACCTCCGACATCGCCGCATCCTTCGGAAACGTCCAGGACAGCAGCGGCAACTTCCCCGTCTTTGCGCATGCCGTTGATTTGGGCGAAACCCAAACGATCTCCAGCGTCGCGTGGGCCGTGGGCGTGACTCGGGATCCAGTCCTCACGTATTCAAATGTCCAACGACATGCGTATTATTGGTCCAAGTACGCGACCATCGGAGATGCGGTAAATTTAGTTCTTGTTATTCTCCCGCAGTCGTTTATTTAGGTTTCCGGCAGATCGATGCATTCGTGGAAGATTTTCCGTCAGCGCGTGCGAGGGCGATCGCCCTTGACCAGAAGATACTTCAAGACGCTGGCGCAGTCTCAAAAGAGTATGCGGACCTCGTATCGCTCGCGACAAGGCAGGCCATAGCGGGTGTGGAGATCACATTGTCCACAACCGAGTCGGGGGGATGGAATTTCTCCGACGTCCAGGCCTTCATGAAGGATGTTGGAAACAGCCAGTGAGTTCACTCTCGCGTTCCTCGCCTGCATATCTCAGGCGACGCAGGCGGGTGAATCCGACAGAGACCATCGCCGCGGCCCTCCCAGCCTTGATATATTTGAACGCTAGCATCAGCGGCCTTCTCCTTGAGCCCTTGCTGCGTTTCCAGAACTCATCGGCGTATACAAATCCATATGCGGCTTCTGATTTGGGTGAGACATCTCAACATCACGTATGCACATGATTTATATTCCGCCCTCAATTGCAGGTGCGTCTTACCCGCTCGCGGGCGGAAATAATGCACAGAACGAAGGCATATATGCGGTCGAAAGTAATCGTTTCCATCTCTCGTTGGATGAAGCAGGGAAACTTAACGAGATTTTCATTCCTCAGATTCTGGAAATATGCTCGTACTCGTACTGGCGCACGCCAGCACTTCGGGCGATGGATCCCTGATCGCAAAATATGCAAGTTCTTTCAAAATCTCTGTGGGAAGACCCTCATTTTATCCGCTGCAGTATAGCTTGCTGAAACACTGGGCCGAATATCTTGTCACCAATGCGTTGGTTCCTGCACAGCAGTATGTCCCTTTCGCGGGTTCGATTTAGAATCACGTATCCGCACTCCCAGGATGCCTGCCGATGCCCGTGACCCCACGCTCGGCCAGAATCACGGAAACTCGACGAATCTGGCAATCAAAGGCATAATCGCGATACAGGCCATGGCTAAGATGAGCCAGATCATGGGTGAAACAGCGGATGCCCAAAGATACGACGTACATGAATCTCCTCCGGCGCGCCACCGAGATTTGATGATATTTTCAGACGACCGCCAAGAGCCTCGCCCAATCTTGGGTCAACCTCGCATCGACTGGGAGCTCACTCCGCTGGACGTATGGCGCCGACTCGTCGTTCGGGCTTATGTACAATCTGCTTTTCGACAAATTGCTGAAACTTGATGTCTTACCGCCTGCTGTACGTCCTGCGTATTATAAACTGACTATGTCTCAGTCAGTCTATTGCAGATATACACCCAAGCGTCGTCCTCCAACCAGGCAATCAAAGGTAAGACTACCGCGATCCTGCCGCCGAATCACGCTCAAGCATATTATAGAGCAACCGTTCGGGTTCCCGCTCAGTAGCGACAGTAGCTCAAATACTCGATCCGGTACGCCCTAACGCTGTGAGCCTCGTTCTTGTCTCACACATGCCGCAAGACTGGACATTATTCAGCGCCGCTGCTGCTCCGGACATAGCGACACGAGACCTACTAATCTCAGCGGTCCGGCAACGGGCGTCGTCCAATGGCACCACCGGCCCATTCTCAACTTTATACAGTGTCACGAATGGGGCGGGCGCGGGCGTGGGCGCTAACATATCAAACGGATTCGCGAGGCAAGTTGGATGCGCTGTTCCCCAACCATCTATTCATCATTTAGGCAGCCCGGCGCAGGGAGCGATGTTCTCTCTACTTGCCTTGAAGTGAGTCGCAATATATATAATATTCGAGTCTGTATGAATCTCACTCTCGCAGCGTGGCGAACAAAACCGTCATTATTCCCTCCCCTGCGGTGGCAAACTCCCCGCCATCGAGTTCAAGCTCAGTTCTTCCAAGCTCGAACAAACATGTAGGACGGATAGTTGGCGGAGTCATAGGAGGGCTTGCAGCGCTTATTCTACTGGGGACCCTGGCAATATTTCTGTGGCGAAGGCGACAGCGCCGGACTGCAGGGGATGCATTGGCGACGCCCGAGCCATACCACTCAGCTCCCAATATGGCGACCCTCGGCGGCCACGCTTCAATGGCACCCACAACTCCCATGTCAAACGTCGTCCCGACATCCAAGCGAGCGCCCGTGAACGGAAGCCGCTCTGGGACAACGCAGTCGCAGAGCGTGGCGAGGGGGACGGAGGATCTTCGGAACGAGATGGACACTCTGAGGCGCGACGTAGAGCAGTTGCGCACAGCGCATGGGGTCGTGCCGCAGGACCCGCCGCCCGTGTATCAATAGCCATCCATTTATTTGGCTCTGATTCTGGTGTCAAGCTTGAGTGTTCGAGTTACCAACCAACTACGGCGTTAGTGACGGGGAGCTGCATCATTCGTGCCGATGCGCCTACTTATTCACTGTTCAGTTACATTTTCATCCCGAGACTGCCAGAGTATTTGGGGGATTGAAAATGTGTCCGGGGGGGATCGAATGAATTTATTTATAGCCGCGAAAGGCCACTGGCGGGGGCGAAGATTGGTGGGGGGTATATTATACCCGCGTGGTCTACAAACTGAACAACGAGTTTACGGCGGACGCCGAGTGGATGCCGCGTGATGGCATCACTCGGCATATGCGATCAATTCCCGCCTTTGCTCCCTCGTCTACATCCAAGCTCGACCCAGCGATAGTCCGTAAATCTGGCTCCACCAACTACCGCTCTTTTCACCAGGTTCTTTCTATGCATTCACGCTCATCGCTGCCAATCTGTTTCCGATTCCTGCTACTGTCGTCGTCCGTCGTCCACGCCGCAGTACCCGCCCATTGTCTCGTATCCCGCATGATTGAGAACATGCCAGGATAGAAAGGAGGATGGTCGCGCCGAGAAATTCACTTCACCGCTGTAGTTGACGACACGCGCACCGCCACCACGGCCCTCCTCACCGACGTCACCGCCGCCGCCGCGGCCCTCGAGCCACGCACCGTCATCCTCCCCCGCAGACGAAGCACCTCAAGCTTAAGTCCGACAAGTAGACGACAATTGCGGGCGTCTCCATCGCCGTCGTCGTCGCCCTCTTCTCCCGCTTCTTCGTGCGCTGGCTCTTCGTCCGCCGCGACGCCGCCCTCGTCGCCTCTGGCCCACCCATTGCCAAGCAGCCCTTCCCCGTCCCTGCCCCCATCACAAAATTGGGCAGCAGACGCAGTTCCCCGCGGCAGAGCGCGACGCCGTGCCGCTGGGGCACTACCCGCCCTCGTCCGCCCAGGGCTCGTGGCCCACGCCCTTCGCCGCCGCCGCAGCCCCGGGCGCAGGGAACTCGCCCGCCGCGCGCCAGGTGTACCTCGCGGTGGAGCTGCGCGCCGGGCAGGCGCAGCTCGAGCGCGGGGGGAGGGACGTGAACGTCGAGCGCACGAAGGCGCGCATGCGCGAGCTGGAGGAGCGCCAGCAGAGCGCGCGGGCGCACGGGCTCGAGTAGCGGGGCTGCTCGGGCTGGACTAGCGGGGCGTCCGTGCGGAAGAGCGGCGTGGAGCGGCATGGAACGTACGGGGCGCCGGAGCCGGAGCCGCGGTTGTCTTGTCTACTTATGGGTCTGCGGGTCTACGAGTTCGCGGGTTCGCGGGATTGGGATATTGACGGGCGGGTACTGCTGGATATACGGGGGTGGGCTGGATGGACCGCGCCTAGATGCGGATGGATTGAATTGTTTGGTCACGGGCGCGCGCTCGTGCGTACGGTGTCGTGTGCTGTGGTGTGTCTGTTGTCTGTTGTACATTCGCCCTCGCCCTCCCCCTCATTCCCCCTCTTCCTCCGCTCATCCCCTCTCCCTGACTGTACACTCTCGCCACGCCTCGACTCGCTACGAACTGTTCGATCTACCTACCTATCTTACATATTCCACCGGGATTTCCACCGATGTATTATATCTTGCTTACTATCCTTACTTGTTACTTACCTATAGCGCTACTTACCTGCTCGGTGGACCGTGGAACTGCCGCTGCATCCTGCTTTGCTTTGCCTTGGCCTCCTCTACTTTTCCTTTTGTGGGTCGGACCGCACGCGGTTCGAGTGCTGGAAGTGCGCGCGCACCCAAATGCTGCACTCATCCCACCCCCCATCCATCTTCTCAGCTCAGACGTGGTGTTGCGGAACACACCCTCGCACTTTCCCAATCCGTATTGAGTGAGGAGGTAGTACCGGGTTCGACTCCCGGCGTCTGAATGGATTAGTAGCCAGGTATTTTTCTCTCTCTTGACTCCATTTCTTTTGAGGGTCGCTGGTGGGTATCTAAGCCGGGGAGGAGAGGAGGAATCAAGTCAGATGGGGTGTACGGAACACGGCCTCTCCCCTTATGCTGAAATTCAATGAAGTCGGAGGCAGTTCTGGGTTCGAGTCCTGGCGTCTGAATATTTGGTTTCAACTGTTTTTTGCTCTCGTCCTTAAAAGTCCTTTGGTTTGGGTATGTGAGCGGGGAGGAGAGGAGGAGGAAGTCAGACGTGGTGTGGGGAACACGGCCGGCGCCTCTGTCCTGCAACCAACATGATATGCATGGAATTAAGAGGCAATCCGGATTCGACTCTTGGCGTCTGAATGGCACATGTCGTGACAACTTCTTTTTGCTCTCGGTGACGCGTTGGGAGGGGTATGTAAGCAGAAGAGGGAGAGATGAGGACTCCGACGTGGTGTAGTGGAACACGACCTTTGACATTACCCTTCTTCCAGAAGTTAGGAGGTAGCCATGGGTTCGACTCCCTGCGTCTGAATTTTTCGATAGCAGTAGTGTTTTGTACTCCACGCAAGTGCCTTCCACCTCGTTGAAAGGCTGAGTTTTATTTGTTCCCACTCATGCAATAGCATTGGAAAGGGACCATGGCTCTCGAAGTATCGGTGCTGAATGGAGCGGGTGCGTGCAGCATGTTTTGGCAAATTTTGCGCTGAGCCTGGGTTAGGTTGAATTGCACATTTGAAAGGAGATGGGAGATGAGAATGGAGAAGAGTAAGATGAAGGAATCAGATGTGGTGTAGGGAACACGGCCTTTGGCTTTATGTCAAAGCAAAGTGTGAGAGGTGGAAGTTAGCTTTAGGAGGCAGTTTCGGGTTCGAGTTCCGGCGTCTGAATGCTGAGGCCTATTAGGATCTTTTCCTCTTGGTGAGTACCTTGTTAGGGGTTGTCTTATGTAGAGGTTTTAGTAGGAGAGGGGAGGCAAAGGAACTCAGATGTGGTGTAGGGAACCCGGCCTCAGAACGTACACGCGTACACAGAGGGAGGCAAGTTCTGGCAGTCCCGGGTTCGATTCCCGGCGTCTGAATGTTGCAGATGACCAGTATTTTTTCCTCTCGGTGACGGGTTGGTTGGGCTTTTCCTGGTTAGGTTCGGAGCGCGCCTGCCTCCGCACCGGAATCCCGGAGAGAGGTTTGTGCCAAACTGCCGAAAACGGACCATGTGTTCAAGAGTGAATTTCTCGGCCATTTCAACTCGGATTCTCATGGTTTATGCTGATATCATGTTCGGTGGATGTAGATCTATGTATCTAAACACTCGGCCGGAAAAGATATTATACTGCACCCGACTTTGGATGGTGAACTTACGATTTGGATTTGGATCAAACAGCCAAGATTATTTCCGAACTTTAGTGTGTTTATGGGCTCTATGGATTCGGAAATTTATTTGAATCAGATGCTCCAGCAATTTCTATGCCCATAACTGCCTCGTACATGCAGGAAATGGGTTTTGCTCCTTTGTCGGGTGTGACTCATGTGTGACAAGGGTGATTAATCCTTGTCCCCATCGTGGTGGGAGCAGTAAAATACCCGTAGGATGGGGGAGAAACTCGATAGGAATATGGTATCCCTACAATGAGTAGTAGAGAATTTGTGAATGAAGGAAAGTACAGTAATACCAGATTCTCGCGCATGAATGACTAATCACATCAAGCATCTCATTTCGTTCGTTGTCGAGCTTCAGGGTTCATCTTAACATGTTTACCCATGGTACAAAGTTGTGTAGAGATTCATGAGTTAAGAATGAAATTGCTTCCTCAGACTGTTAATTCACGGAGGGAGGATGGTCAGGCAGAAGCAAATACATTTCGCCTGATCTGGGAAACTTGAACATCACAGGTTGTGGCCCCCGTCCTCGCGTCCCGAGGCAATTTCCGCACCTCGAATCAACAAAATCACCGCTGGAATCGGAGGGCAAGACACGATTATTAGTCACTTTGCCCTGCAGCCATCAGCGCCATCCAGTGGCTGACTTGCAATGCGCTGGCGCGGGGCTCCACCAGCCAAAAATACAGTGGCTCCAACAGTCATCCGTGGGGTTTTTTGGCGGGTGGAGCCCTACGTCAGCGCACCGCAAAAGCGCCACTGGGTGGCCCTGACACCAAAGACCAAGGCACCCGAAAAGCAAGTGCGTTAAACGCGCTTACTCGGCAGTGTTGAGTATTGTTAGAACTCTCATCAGATCTTTCCCCATTTGGATCCCCGTTCGGCGCCGCCACGCCGCAGGAAAACCACAGGAAGAACTACGGCGGCGTGCTGGTCCCTCTGATAAACGGGTTGCACGTCCGGGAGGTGAAGATTTGGGATGTGAAGGGTCGGCGTCCCCGTTAGGACGCATGCTATGCCGAGACAGTGACAATCACCGTTGATCGGGCCGTGAGCTATCCACATTGAAACTCCGCTAGGTATCCTCAAACTCCGCTAAGTATCTGAATCTTTTTGTATCTGAATACCCTGGGCTCTAAATTCTCGTGGGAATTCTGGACGTCTTTTAAAGATGATTGGATGGCTCTCAAATTATTTTGTGTTCCGGTGAGGCAAAACCATTACTTTCTTTGAATTATTCGAGATCCGGCAGTGTGGCTGCGCGCATCAGAAGCTCTCGCCAATTGAGACCAAATCTCCCGGATCTCTCCGGAAATCTCTCCCCTTTTGTCACCTTTTGTGCGTATTTTTCCTTTTCTTTTTTCTTTATTTAATAATTTCCGCCCACCGCCATGAGTATCGAGCCCAAACTGGGAAGATTCCGGACACTCCGAGCCCAAAACAAACCCTTTGAAGGCGTTCGCGGCCCCGGGGGTTTACCACCTGGATTTTCCCATTTTTTTCTCTGTTAGGCATGATTTTTATGCCCAAATTTGGTGCACTGGATGTGGATATTATGTTGCTTCTTATTTCTTTTGTCCGTTTCCCTCCGAAAATAGCGCGAAAAAAATGTCGAGAGGTCACTTGGAACCTACCAACTATAACCGAGAAAAAAATAGACCCGCTGGATGAGAGACGTTCGATCAAACGGGTATTCTGCATTCACAATTTACAAAGACCTCCGGGCTCCTTCCGTGAAAGAATTTGCTTGGGGCCCCCGTATGCTACGCTATCGGTCTTATCCCCATAAATATTCATTTTCAGGAAATGCCCTCCAGAGCAAGTTATTCACGATTCTACAACAATAAGCGGAGTTTGATTTTCCACATGCCGATAGAGGGCTCATTATGTACCTTTCACAAGTCGGGTGAAGCTTTTATTTATTATACTTCTTATAAAACTTCGTTTGTCTCGCTCAGAGCCGGAGCTTGTCAATTTCCAGGGCGAAGCTAAACATTGGTTGGAGAGGCCGACAGACCTCGGCATACGTCACTTAAACTTTGCGAATTGATCGGAGATCTAACACTTCACTCCACACTCCTTACTCGGCACCTCGTAACACATCTTTGGGCGGACAAAGGGGGCCTTTGTGGGCCTTTATCTCTCAGGTGCGTGGGCTTTTGCCTCCGGTGCGATGGCTCCTATGATTGAAGCAGCAGAGTGTAGCACGCATTGCCCTTTATCAACATCTTGGCACAAGCCTAGTATGTGGAAAGTTAACCAGATCGTCTTGTACAGTGCAACCGAAGCCTCTACTGACTGACAATTCCGACATTCATCCTCAAGGAGGTATACCCGTTACATGGTCAATTCTGTCTCTTGGTATGTACTAGGCTGTTGTTAAACCCCGAACGTTCACAATGTCAATGCATCAAGTTCGCTAAGGCAGCGTCCTGGATGCTAATAGGTTTGGTTCAGCGACTGTGCATTCACCAAAGTAATAGACTGACTTATCACCGAAGCCTTGAAGGTGAGGACGACCGCGCATATCAATCATGCTCACAATACCCATTGCACTAGTGCCCAGATACGATGGTTGAAATCCGGGTATGTTGATGACCGAGGAATCTAGTGCTCAGGCGGCAGCTTAACGCCGGACATTGACAGGTGTCGAAGCCGAAGTTTTAAGGGGCGTTTTGCCGAATATCAATATGCCAGGTCCGGCTTAGCCGAATAATACAAGTCAGAGCTCTACCGAATAAACATAGGTAATGTGGGCCTGTTTTGGTTATTCTGGAGCGTATACCGTTAACAAAACAATCGAGGTCCGACATATCTGTCACGGGTGTGATCGCAGAAAGCATATTCCATTGCAAGTTCTTTAATAGAGCTTGGGACCGTCGTACGACAAGCTAGAGCAAAGAGGAATACTACGGTCAATAATCATGCGTACTATGCTTGCAACAGGCCACAGAAGGTGAGAACCGCATAAACAATACTTCGCACAAGAGCTTCTCACCGTACGTTTATCCTGTCAAGCAGGTTTCCCAGACATCAGGAAAATCTATATTTGACAGGATCTTTGTTTCCGGGGACATCCCACCACCGGACAACGGGAATGGTCGGTTGGAGCGCGATAGATCATATTTTGACCGACGGTGACACCACATTCTACAGCGCATTGAATTTGTCCTGAGTCTAGGTTCAACTCTGCCAGCATATTATGCCAATTTAACCCGAAAAGGCAATGACGCAACCACGGCTTGTCGGATTTTCTGAAAGGGACCGCTATAAAAGCTTGGTCGTTGCCTAACTTTCAGCATCGAGTTTACTCGAAAAACAAACAGCCTCCGCTTCATCCCTCTTCCATCTCTCGCTATGTGCAACGACGGCAACAGTGCCCCGCAGTCCATTCGCTACCTCAATGCTCAGCTCGCTGCCCTCTGGGAAAATGCGGACGACTGCGCCAAGCAGGCCGGCGAGAACCCCAACTTCAAGTCGGAATCTTGGGAGAAGGGGAAGTACACCCGTGCTCTGGCGCAGTACCACTATCTGGGCAGGAGGTCGGCGCCGAAGATTACTGGCGTCAAGGACCTTCTGTTCAGCGCATCCTTCGGCAAGCCTACGCTGGAGGTCATATGCAACCACGAAGTCGTCCTTCACCTGAACGTCAAGGGCGGCCACGTTAACACGGAGTTCGCGAACGCCACCAAGCCCGGATACCGCATCGATCCGTAAGTTTCTGCGCGGGGCGCTCGCTAAAGAAGCTCATTTGTCTTTGCAGGAAGCACAATAGCACTATGGAAGGCCTTCAGGTCTCGTACCGCATGAAGTTCTCGCGCAGCACCATCAAGGGCCGCGACTCTAAGATCGGTGGCCACGGCTCGAATGTGATCCAGCTGATGGTCCTCGACATCGACAGTGAGATATTTACCATAGCTCTGACATAAATTAACACCGACTACTCAGGCGCCAAGCTCGTGATGTACAAGCCGAGCCTCTCGACCAAATTGATGGACGCGCTGGCGTTCTACTTGCTCGAGTATCTCCGCTTCCTTCGCAGCGCCGGCAACCACGTTCTTTTCAACCTGCCGGACTTCGATGACGACAAATTCTCTCCCAAAATTGACTACTCCTTGGTCAGCAAGGCCCTCGAAGTCGAAGAGCTCTGCTGCGATGTCGTCCACGACACGAGCCTCAGTGAGATCAACAAGTTCATGTATGACAAATGGTTGATGGCTGCTGCGCTCGGACGTCCTCGCGGTAAGTAATCTACATCGTTGGCGCTAGATTTTTAATTGACTTCCCAACTGCAGATATTCTGTCTATCTGCCTCGCTGAGATCAGCAGCACCTGGATGATGAACACGTCCATCGACACCCACTTCCACATCCGTTTTGGTGCCCCTCAGCTCAAGGCTTTGTGCTCCGACGAGGTCCTGCTCTACTTCACCGTCGAGGACATCGCCTTCTTCGGTGACAGCGATTTCTCTCAGAAGCCTCTGGATATCTACCATGGTTGGAAGATCGCATTCATCATCGACGTCGTGCAAGACAAGGAGGGCTCCGTCACCAAGCTCAGGCTCGATTTCGGCTGTAATATTATATTTCTTTCCTTGGGTCGAAAGTCATTGACGTTTTGTTTCCAGCCGCCCGTTACTCTCGCCACTTCTCCGTCATGACTGAAACCATCGACATCGCCGTGACGTACTTCGATAAGATCGTCAAGTTCTTGACCATCGACTACCTCGACGTCCTGACATCTTACTCCCTGAATATCGTCTACGATGTGGACCTGTCCGTCAGACCCCTGGGCGGGTTCGAGGGTGGCGAGTCTGTAACCGGGGGTATCACGGAGGGGCATAGCGCATCGTGGGACGAAGGCAGCGATGAGGAAGAGGGCCATCGTTACCGTCGTCAGACTGGTTCGATCATGATCTGGACCGAGCGCATCGAGAAGTTGGTCCTTGGAGGTTATGACCAAGTTCTTGCCATCTCGGAGCGTTCTATCAAAGAACTCTTCCTTTCTTACTACCAGCGAGCCATCAAGGGCAAAGCCCTCTACGAGTGCTTCACGCACTGGCAGAGTGATCTCTTCAGCGCGCACTTTAACGCCCTTGACGTGTGCCTGTTGTCGAACGACCGCGCGATTGTTTGGGTCAATATCCATGACGGCGAGCTTGCCATCGACAGGTTCGTGTTTCGTCTGTGACACGTTGGTAAAATCTTGCTGATGTTGGATGTCTACAGTCGCACCGAGCAGCAGGATTTCTGGACCTACATCGGGTTCAAGAAGGCTACGTCTACTAAGCAGACGGTCAAACGGCAATTCTGGGATGTTGCGATTGCCTTCGAGGTCGATCTCAAGGTTGTCGAGCACAAGGAGCTCTCAGTCGGAAAGTCGTGGCAGTCCGTCTTTGAGAATTCCTATCTCTACCAAGGCCACCAGTCAGCGCGCACCTCCCGTGTCTACAAACATCTGATCCTCGACTTCAAGAGTACGTTCATGTTCTACGATCTTCTCGCCTATTATGATCTAATGTGTTTGCGTCAGACGCCAAGCATGTCCCCAAACTCTCGATCACCGCCGGCCTGCACGGTATGGATCGCGAAGCCGTGCTGAAGCTCGAGACGGTCATCCAATACACGCGGGAGTACCTCGGGCATCTGTCGAACAATGGCCACAACATTATTCACTCCGTCCCCATCTTCACCACTGACGCCAACTCGTTCGGTCTCACCTCAGTCACGTACCAGGTGGTCACCAAGACCAAGGTCACTATCGAGACTTGCCGCCACGCCATTAAGGAGTCAGAGGCGCCGGTCATCCTCATTTTGGGCATGTGCAGCCTCCGTCCTATGCCAACAATTCACCTGCCTTGGGTCCAAGGCTGGGTCATTTCTGGGCAGAAGAGCCTCGGCACCGTCTGCCTCTCGAGGGAGATGTTCCTGGAAGGTCGCCTGCTCAAGCTTCTCGCTCTCGTCAACAAGAAGACGACGATCGTTCCCGAGTGGGCCGGCATCGTCAATGGTGACTGGCAGCACGAGCTTACGACTTTGGAGAATCATTCGCGCCGCAACAACGAGCGCGGTAGCTGGAAGTTCTTCAAAAGATCCGATAAGAGCCTCGACTACATCTGGGAGCATCATGATGAGTGGAATCACGACTCGAAGCATGAAGGTTTCTCTGGTGAAGACAGACACGGAGCGTATTCCCTCTCTTGTAAGTGTCTTGTCCATCGCACAGATGTTCCCATGTTTAATTCACCATTAATAAGGCTCCACGAAGAACAAGCTCTCAATTCCCACGTACTACCGTCAAGGCTGCCTTGAAATCATGCTCCAGGGCGAGTCGACGCTCAAGATCTCCAAAAAGCAGGAGGGCCTCTCGTGGAGGTATGTCGCTCAATGCACCAGTCACGAACATAATCTAATATTTCCCCACTGTAGCAAGAAGACGAGCGCCAAGTGGTCTGCAAGCCTCGCAGTGTACTCCCGTGCCAACGGGCTCCACATCGAGGTCATCGGTGGCGAGTCGCCGGTCTTCGCTGACGTCGAGAGTGACGGGGAGAGCTCCATCGACGTACAGGACGAGCACGTGAAAAAGCTTCCGTCCAAGATTGACCTCCAGGAGACCCTCCTCGACCTCAAGGCCTTGCTGCAGGGCACCTGGGACTACTCGTACCCGGGCATGGAAGCCTACGCTCTGTCAAACCCCGTCTTCACCCGCAATGGCGATCTCATCGTAGAGCTATCGGCTTACAGCAGTACCTCGTTGTCCAACGCCTCGTTGTCCAACGGTGGTGGCTTCATGACGGTGGCCAAGAACGCCATAAGTAAGTATTTGCATATCGTCGTCCTATTTACACGCATAATTGACCAACATATCCTCCTAACAGGTAACCTTGCCACGGATAACCTGCTGTCTCCAGGTGGCCAGTTGACGTCCACGAGCAGCGTCGACACCCTTTTGAACACTCCGCCTCTCAATAAGACTTTCTCGGGACTACCTGGGGACACGAAGGCCCCCCTTCAGCCAACCCCCCCCATGACCGTCAAACCCAATGAGGTGGTTGTGGAGAAGACCTCTGTTGTGGAGAAGACCCCTATCCCCAACGGCAAGAAGGGCGCCAACGGTAATGGTTTTCATGCAGTTGTGGCCTAACGTGGACGGCGTACTCTGTTACTGGCACATGCCGTGCCTTTGATTTCCCACAGTTCAGACTGCACACCCACGCACGTAGTGACGGTACAATATCCTAGATGTAGAAAAATAATGCATATTCTTTTGGATACTCCCACAATTATTGGCTCCACACCGGGTCAAGCGCAGCGAGGCATATCTTGTTCTGCTTCAAATTTCAGAAATAGTTGGGATGTCGTGAGGATCGCCGAGTCGGTTCAACTCTGCCGATTCCGGTTAAGTTCAACTTCTCCGATACTAATCCAATTGAGATGGACCCATTGGTAGACCACGGTCTCAATTACGGCCCGGTCGACGATAGCGGACGCAGTGATTATACATCACCGCTTTATCTGCCAGAGTCACCTCCTTGCTCGCATCTATCCTCCTCTGTGGGAACGGAGACTTGGAGACGCGGGGAGATGCCGGAACGCAAATAACGCAAGGACGCAAGCGCAAGAGAATAAAAGGACACGAGGACACGAGGACACGAAAAAATGCGTAAAGCAAGGGCTAACTCTCAGACTCGCAGAGGCTTTCGAGGAATTTCTGGGTGAAAGTTGCGGCCGGGGGAGAGGATATGTAAACATCGAAGGAGAGTAGTGAGGATCTTCGGAATCAGCGAGACGACCTTAAGGGGGGGGTAAACTCCCGACCCATGCCTTGGCAGGGCGGTTAGGGATGGGGCAGGCAGTGAAATCGAAGGATCGTGCGATTCAGGCTCCACGTTTCGGGGTCAATACGCGGGTATACGCATGTTCGGGATGAAGGGGCGCACCGTGCACTTTAGTTGGGATATTGGCGTGAAATGGGAAGAAAGGGCATAGCCCTATGGTCCCAGCCCCAGTAGAGACAGAGACTGGCGCCTTGACCGCGGATTTCTCCAAGGGGGTCTTTAGTACCGTGAGATGCGAGAGGATGTTCTTGCTCCAGGGATTTCCCGGGCGATTCGAGCATTCGATTATTGGCCTGCGCCGGCGAGCGTGTGGTTTGGGATGGGAGAGTACTCGCGCAGGATGGGGTGATGTAGCAGAGGAACGCAAGTAATCGAAAAGTGCAGGAGAAATGCGAGTGCATTTCTAGACTCTAGAGCCACTGCTCGATTCAATGGGTGTCCACCGCAGCGGAGAATGGGGAATGTGATTTGTGCGGCGAAGCCCGCGATCTGGAACGTGGTTGAGCGGGCAGCGGAGAACGGGAGAGCGCGCGACTGAATATGCCGGTGAGTGAGGGCGGGAGTTTGGCGAGGATACCGAGCAATCGACAGAAGACGGGAAGAACCTGGGTGCGTAATGATACAGTGCGGCGTTGGATAGAGGGGAACGGGTAGCGTGATCTAGCGGGGCGAGCACAAGGGGGGGGGGGAAGCGGGCACGGTGTGCAAATGCTCAGCGCGACCTGGCCAAGGGTGAAGTGCGCTGGTGGGACGGGAAGTGCAGATGGGGTGGGATTGAAGAGTGGCAAAAGCGTGGGAGACATGGACAGCGCGTTTCGGGGTGAGAGCGCGCAGGATGCATTTTATTTGCGTGCGCTGGGGATGGCGGAGTGAATGGAGGTTGGAGGGCATGGCCGCGTGGGCCGGGCCCAGCAGAAACAGAGAATGTCGCGATAACGCGGTTTGGGCTCAGGGGGCGAGTGGATGATATTGTTCCAGGGATTTCCCGGGCGATTCAAACATGCGATGATTCGGCCTGCGCCAGCGAGCGCGTGGGTTGGGACGGATAGAGTAACGACGTAGGGTGGGGGTGGGGTGTGGTAGAGGAGCGCAAGTATTCAAAAGGCGCAGGAGAACTGCGAGTGCATTTCTACAGCCAACCTTCGATTCCCTGCGCGTCGGCCACAGCACATAATGAGGAATGTGATGTGTGCGGAACAGCGTGGGAATGGGAAGGAGGTCGAGCTAAAAGCGGATAATGGGGGAACGGGCGACTGGAGCAGCTTGGTCGAAGCTTCGCGCTGAGACCGCGCGCCAAGATTGAATTGGGTTGGTAGGACGGCAGGTGTAGCCGGAGTGGGAAGAGGAGGGCAGGGCTGAGGATACAGAGACGGAGATGCGACCTCGGGGGACGTTAGCGGCCGGCGGGAGGAGGGAGGACGGCGGGACCAAGCGAGCGACAACGCGCGAGTGCAAGGCAAGGAAGAGCGAGCGGGATTGGCTGACGTAGGACGGCGTAGGGCAGCATAGGACGGCGTAGGGCAGCGTAGGACGGCGGTAGGCTAACGGAGGGCTAGCTAGACGTCAAGGATGGGCTTGAAACGTAGAAGGGCCCGGAATAGTGTTGAATGCGGGGGCATTGGCGGTGGCTCGCGAGCGGAGCAAAGTCAGGGCAGACAATGCATCATGGCCGGCACCAGCCAGTTGCCAACCGCAACGCGCTTGCGGTCAAAGACGCCTTGCGTGAGCAGAAGAGATTTGTGGCAGATTTGATCAAGATTTGACGCCAGTGTTAAAGTGCCGCCAAAGCCGCAAAGATTCAGCCCCAGCTCTAAGGAGTGGCCGAGAAGGGACTAGAAATCAAGAAACGACGAGAGGCTGAGCTGAGCGGTAAGTAGAAGCAGACGAGATCGCCATGGTGGTGGTTGGAGGCAAAGAGGAACGGGGGATCAACATGCGGCATCACAACGTGGCTCGGCTAATGTCCTCCCATCCGATACCGTGTCATCTTTCCGCCGGGCGATTCTCCAACTGTGCAGTCGCGACGCTATAGATTGCAACACTCTGCATCTCGTTTCTCTTTGTCATCCTGCATCACTCGAGTCGTGTACAAGCAAGCTCGCGTGTTAATTCCATTCTACTAGTACCTCAGGCCTCAGACTTTCTGCAATCATCCTTCATGGTTCCCTCTGGATTCCTCGTCTGTGCTACTCTGAATCCTACCCTCGAGGATCGAGCCATTTTCATTTTCATTTACCACTCGACCGAAAGCACTCTGTGCACTGTAAACCGCCATATACTCAGGGCAGGAATCTTAACTGTTTGGTTGCTGTCCAGCGGGGGTCAGCAATCGTCAATTCAGATGGCTCCGTCCACAAGACCCGTCGTTGAGATATTTGGATCTAGCGCGGCCGAGACTGCTATGAACCCAGGAACGTCTGTTTTTTTTGAATCTGCGTATCACACCGTCGACTGACAGTTCCTCAGCACACATGTGAGACCGAGACACTGGGCGGGGGAAAAATTGTGGTGCTGGCCGACGCACATCGGAGGCGCCCCCGACGTCTTCCTCGCTAAGATTTCGTGGACCTGGTCTCCAACGGATATCAAACGGAGCTCGATGTGGCACCAGGACGTCGCGGTTTTCCGCGCTGGATGGTCTCCGCGGGTCCGAGCGAGATGCAGCACTTTGGGACGCGCGCAAACCATCGGCACGGGGGTCTCGTCTCAATCCCAGTCACTCGAACCTGGATCCGCGGCTCCGTCCACCCATCCATTGAATTATTCAATTACCCGCCATCTCCTATTCCTCCCATACGCCGCGGCCCAAGGCAAACCACATTCCTATGAATATGTCCTCGATATTCTGTCCTTCCGGCCTTCGGCTCCCTGCAATTTTTAATCGTACACCGGCCTTTAATTCCTGTAGTCTAGAATCACACTTCATTTCCTTCTTACGTAAGCTCACACATGCCTTCGATCTGTATTGACCCAATGATTCGGATGGTCTTGGGTCAAGCTCGTCTGGCAGACTGGAGCACCGGACCAGAACTGGAGACTCGAGCGACCTCGATCAACTTAGGAGTAATGTGCACCTGAAGGTCGGAGGCGAACCTCCGTAGCACTCCGTACTCAAGCTGCTTCTCCACAACTTCTCTACCGCTCGAATAACATTGTGTCGTTTCTGTGCTGCTTCCCGAAGCATGTGCCTGGTGTCAATGAGTACAACAACCCGATGTCGACATTACTCCATTAGTCTCTGACTGCCCGTCGCTGTAAGTACTTCGATACTCCTTCCACAGCCAAAATGTTGGCGGGCTAGCGAACGGAAACAACCGGGCAACAGGTGATCATGATCCGAGTGATAGTATCATTGATCGGGGATCCGGCGGTCGCCTTTTTTTGCCTCTGGTCACATTCTGTCGACGAACCCCGTTGCTGGCCGCTCCCAGCTCGACTATGTCCGGTCTTCCCTCTGCGACCTTGAAAGTTTAACATCGCCCCGTGCCAAACTATCAATAAGCGGATACCATTTTCCCCTGCGCGAAATCCACCTAGGAGTGCTTCACTTCTAAATCCACGTTACATGACTTTAAGCTCTAATCAGTCTACTCCCTGGATAGCCCTGGAGACTCTGCAGGTGTCTCTCTGCTGCCGTTCTAGTGATAGAATCAACTACATACTCTCGCGACAACGTAGGGATTCTCGAAGCTCCCTCCGATTCTTCGATGACAGTTCATGTCGTATTGTAAAACCGAAGAAATCGGCGGAGAATATACAGATTATACGCGTGCAAACAATATTCTAACGGGACCACGGCTGTATCTCTTCCATTTACAGACTAAATTTTGGTTGGATGACCATTTGACTTGGGCCGAATGCTCTGCATGTGCTCCTCTGCCGCTGCTCTAGCCTCTCCCAGCTCCTTCATCATCCCGAACGCAAGCACATACATATCAAACGCGCACACAATAATTCTGTACCCCTCGTCGATGCGCTGCTTAACCATCGCAGGGTTGAGTGCGCCACCGAGGAGCGGAATGTTGCGCTCCTTGGAAACTCGGGTGGCCTCCTTCATGGCAGCGACAAATTCAGGCTCGTCCCCGTCGAAGGAGAGTGGCAGACCCATGTCTAGGCGGAGATCACCCGCTGTAAATGCCCTTCAGCACCTGACGGCCAAGATTTGATGATACGCACTTCCAATCATGAACGCGGAAAGCTCCTTCATCCCCATAATCGCGTCCATATTTTTGATCCCGACGCGAGACTCGAATTGCGGGATGATCGTCACGTGCTTGTTGGCCAGCGAAAAGACGCTCTCGCCTGCCGGGGTGGTATCGGTGACACCCGGTATCTAGGTAAACACTCAGATACACATTTGCTTGAAGAATAGGGGGCAGAACGCACAAATGTGAAGGGTGGGAAAGACCTGTGCCCGATAGGACTATGACGGACGGAGGTTAGTGGACATATAGACTGTGTTGGCTCGCGTCTCACGGGAAGCGGCATGCAGCGATAACCTCCTTCATTTCCTCCACAGTCTCCAAGTGCGGCACGATTATCCCACCAGCGCCAGCATCCAAGCACCAAGACTAGGCTCATGTCAGCGCACTACTCCATCGCAAGTTGAAGTACAATTCGCCATGTAATCAAACGCAGTCTTGCTAGGGACCCGAACCACAGGAATCATTTTCCCGCCGCTCTCGTGGATGATGATTTGGATACATTCGATGAGGAGTTTCTGGGACCAAGCAACATGTTCCGCGTCCTTCAGATGGCGTCGTTAATTCCGGCAAATGCGCAACGGGAACAGCAAAGCACTCACGATCCAACACCAATCCGCTCCCGTCGCCGCAAGAGTTTTCGCGACCTGTCTGCTGGGATAGCTGAGGGCCATTCCTATGGCAATTTTGCCAGATTTACACATGGCTTGCAGGTTGGCGGACTGCTGAAGAGTCGGCGCGCGATATTCGCCCAGAGACGTTGAATCAAAGGTAAATTGGGGTGGGCTCATTGTGAGGAGGAAGGGAGCCTAGGACTGTAATGCTCAGTTGAATTCATGGCTTCTCTTATAGTGTCGCCGAAAATCTAGGTCTGTTCCAGATAACGTTACCTGCTCAGCAATCCGTGAGGCCATCACGGAGATCCGTGTCTCGCCGCGCACGCGCGTACGCGGCCCGCTTGGGCAGTAAGCGTCCATAACGCAGAGTCTGACTGAGCGTGCTCACATATTCCGACGGGCACGGACTCACTACCACCCACCCGTGGTAAGTAACCACGGGGTAATTGACCACGGGGTAAGTAACCGCGGTCGTTCGACGTTTCAGCTGCCTCGTTCGACGGCTCTATTCCATGCACGGGCGACCTATTACTACGCGGACCACCTACACGCCGCCCTTCTTGAACATATGAGTGCTATATTACGACATTTGCGCCGCAAGATCATTCCCGTCGGCGTCGGAACTCAGCTGTCCACAACCCTTTTAAGTTTTGTCAGAATTGAACCACAATCTAATTACAAGAGCTGGATCTCGAAAGGAAATCCGGTATGGAATACTAGCGAGAGTTCACTCATTGGCTGGGCTGGCTTGCGCCTGAGCAGAATGATTTGTTTCTTGGATTTGGTGCAAGCCATTTGGTCGGCTTGGCGCCACCCAGAAAAATCAGCGGCCTGACCACTTTGCACGTCCCTGGCAGCTCTTATCTATACTTGTAAACGAAAGATTCGGACCGTGATTACTATTTATAGATGAATTACCCACAGGGAGAAGCACGGGCTCGACTCACCGAATTCAACCTCAGGCTCCGCCGAACCATATGGCCAGCCCTGGGAGACTAATTAATGAAAAAGTGGAGCTACAATCACAGATCGCAGAGCATTTTAAACGCCCCTACGAACTCTAGTGCGCATTATATATTCCCACTACCTTCAAGATCACCATAAGGTAGAGGGGAAAAAGGTGTCTCCAAAAAAAGTGTCAGAAATTTGATCGAGTGAATAACAGTGTCGGAGATCGGAGCTCGATCAATAAAAGTATCGTAAAGCTGACCTTTTCCGACACATTTATTGGCCAATCTAAAACCTCGTAAAAGCGGCGGAAAGACATAAATTCCCCTATAAAAGTGTCGGGAAACCCAAAAGACCAAACAAAGTGTCGGAATATTAAAGTGCACTTTCACTGCGTTCAACCCGGATCTAGACGCCGATTGATCTAGCCTCCGCGAGGCGGCTCTAGCCGAGGCTATTTGCATTAATACACGCGGCACTGATAACTCGGGTGATCGGCATCGGTCGGCATTGGTACTTGGTGCCGGCCGGCAGAATTTCACAGGATTCCACTGCCGTACAATGGCCAGGCCTTACCTCACCGATTTTCGCAGGAAACCACTGGATTTTGGCGGCTTCACTCTCCAAAATTATCATTGCTTCCCAGTGTTTTCCAACAGTTTTTGTTGGATATCGGTTGGGCTCTGGCACAGGAAACCGCTGATTCTTGTCGTATTTCACCGCATTCCGATGGAATTGGATGGATCTCATCGGTATATTATCCCAATTGCCCTCGGTTTCTTCTTAAATATATGGCATTCACTTCAGTTGCATAACTGGCATTTGTAGTTTATGTATGGCCCCATGTGGAGCTTGCATGTAGTAGGTTGATGTCAACGTAGAGGTTGGTTCATTTCTTCAATTGCATCGGCCCTCATGGTAATCCAAGCTGTATCTTGATTGTTCGCACCTACCAGACACCATGTTTGCCGGATCCATTGCTCCATGACTGGTGAACACCTCTGAACATCCCATTCAAGTTAGGGCGGCGGCCATTCACGAGATGGGAAAGAGAAGCACATTCTTGATGTGGAGGAATGTAAGTGTATCGTGTCTATCGGCATGTGTCTCACTATCTCTTTGTGTCCATGCTGACTACGGTAGGCAGTCTACAGTAGGCTCGGGCTCAGTGGAAATAAGAGCTCATAAGAGCTGAACAATCATGAGAGGTACAAACGTCGCAGGAGCTTCGCCAGGAGCCTTGTGGTAAGTATGAGGCAAGTCAAAGTCGTTCTCACAGCGGGCAAAACCTGGGGCATGTGTTCGGGCATGACTGAACTGATAGCACAAAGACAAGCACCGGGAATGACGGAAAGGTCGAATTTGTTGTCTTTGTGAGTCCTATTTTAGCATGGCTCTTGTAATCTCGTCAGGCTGATGGGCGCTGCCCTACGCGTCCCAGAAATTGGACCTGACAATAGCAGATTAAGGCAGGAATGGAGAAAATTAACACCACATATATTTCCGACAGCTTGGATCGAAAACCGTCTGCGAGAGCTTAGGTACAAAATATAAACGCTGGGGTCAGCAGCAGTTACTAACCATTGATATATCCGGGGTGAAGTGCATTGTCGAGTGCCTGGGTACATGCCTGCCACATGCCTGGCATGATGCCTCCACGGCATGTAAAGTGCACATGCCCCATGTTTTGCCTCCTGTGTTTGGTTTGGATTCTCACTCGAATAAATCATTTAGATGGCATTGAGTGAATGGGAGTCATCCACACCCATTCAGTAACTTTCTCCTTATTCCCCCACCACTAAAGTTGAGCCCAATTCAAAAAAGAGGTGCTGTGCATTGAGTATAGGGACATTATAGATATCCGTGTTCGCTTGAAAATAAGGAGTCCTCTAGAAAGTAAATTTCTCGCCGATGATCTTCTCAGTGATGACCCAAAGTTTCTCGGCATTCGCAGGATCAGAGCTGTGCGGCGACACTGATTTGGTGGCAACAGCACAGTCGTCCAGGTAGGCCCCTGGCTTATCTGTGGAATTCAGAAAAGAAAAAAGTTGAGGTGAAGCAGTACAGACCATTGAGCCGAGGATCGAAAGCCGCGGCGACAGTTCTATAAGATTTCAATTTTATGACTCAAATCGGATGAGTGAAATTTCACGTACGTAGCAGCCCCCTGAGGAATAGTCTTCCACTGGAACCTTTCACTGCTTGGGCGTCCATCCGGACCAAGTAAGCCTGCGCAATGTTAGCCAAAGCACTTGAAACGCGATAGAAGGGCAGACCCATCGACTGCAACTCAGCAACGGATTCTTCCTTCTGCACTAAATTGGTAAAAATGACTAGATCCCGATTCAGTTGCCGTCGCAAAACTGAATGAATATTGGACACTTACCACCAGGATGAAGACTATACGCGTTAATAGCACCCTTGGAACGCTTGGAGAGCTCTATGGCGGTGAGGATGTTCGCGGACTTTGCCTGGAAATACGCTAGGGATGCGCTGTACTTTGCCGGATACGGGTGCTCGAGGGTGGTAAAGTCTACACCGGCGCCAAATGCATGGGCCACGCTGGAGACAAACACGACGCGAGGGGTGTAGCCCAGCGTCGCGGCAGCAAGCAATTTGGGCGCGAGCAACTTTGTGAGGAGGAATGGTCCGACGTGGTCGGTGGCGAATTGGCTCTCAAGACCATCGACGCTGAGTTTGAATGGCCCAAGGACTGCGGCTGCGTTGTGGATCAGCACCTGTCATTAGTTCAGCGGAGAACAATCGGAATAAGAGCGTATTGTCCTTACATGCAACGGCTCTGGGTCTGCGTTGACCACTTCGGCGGCCTTGCGAACCGCAGTGAGAGACGACAGGTTAAGAATGACGCGTCGGATATTGGCAGTCGGCACCTCCTTCTTGATGGCGTCCTCGGAGAGCTTGAGGCTGAGAAATGCATGCTTGAGTGTATTGCATCGCAGGTGACAAGAACGACTGACCGGTCAGCATTGTAGCCCGTGATCGTCACAAGGTTGGCACGCTTAGCAATGGCGAGCGCCGTCTCGAAACCAATCCCATTTAGGGAGGTTCCAGTTATCAACACTATTAAAATATTCAGCGTCATCGCGAGTAGTATGCGGCAAGAAATACCATTTTTGCCCCTGATTTCCTCAGCCAAGCCAGTAGCGACCTCGTCGGCCGTCGTAGCAAATGAGAATGTAGGTGAAGACGACATGTTGTGGGGGAATTCAAGGCAGCATTTTCAGTGATTCCGTCCCGTCATTTTATACGCAGGATGGACTTGTTCGGACTACCCTAGGCTTAAATATAGCGGGGGAGAACTGGTTTAACACCGATGTGTTCCACGTCCGATGTGGAGGAATGAAAGTGTACCGTGTCTGTCAGTAGTCTCACTCTCTCTTTGTGTCCATGCTGACTACGATAGGCGTATCCTCCTATGACATCGGAGTCGAGGTGAAGGCAAATGGAAGCTGCCATCCTACCGGTACAACAAAATTCGCTCGTACCTCGCGTTGTTGTAGTCTGTCGATTACCCGAGGTATTTGATCCGCGGTGGGCCTTATTATGTATCTCGAATTTCTCGAACCTTCAACGACAGTTATGACGCGCCTTTCAACATTCGGTGGTGTATTCTCGTGCAACACACCCGAATAAGGAACTTTCTCGGTCATTTCACTCACCACCTCCCAGTACCTAATAACAGTGTTGTCCCTTAAGGGATTAATAAGGGTAATTTCTTTTGTTAAGGCCTTAGGCCTTAATTTTGGTTTAATATTAAGGGCATATTAGGGCCTTAAGTTAAAGGTAGTGATATTTTCTCCGTTGGTGGCTGCAAAGATGTTGAAATATACAAGGGCATGGCTGAGAGGTTTTGAAGTCTATTCCCTCTTGACCCCTCGCATTCCTTCAGGATTCCCATTTCAGAGGCTCCCCGACACACCAAATTCTGATAAAAAGTGGTTCGGCCACCGAAAGAAAACTGTGGGATCTAGGAAACGGTGTTGACCGAGGTCAGAAAAGTTGTAGACACCTCGGATGGTCTCAACCTGCGCCAAAGTCGCCCGAGTTCAAGGTAAAACCTTATATAATGCCATCATTAAGGGCTTAATTAAGGTTTAGTTGCGGTCCAGATTTTTCCTAAGCCTTAATATTAAGGCCATATTAAGCCATAACTTAACATAAGACTTAACCCTTGAGGACAACACTGCCTAATAAAGTGTACGGTGAGCAGTTTTTAGATGCAGCAGACGCTAATTGACGACCAATGGGGAAGGCATTTTTGCCTTCCTTGTTTGGCACCTGCTATACCCTTGAAAGTGGACTCGAAGGCAAGTTGAAATGGAGTCTGACAGACATCTCGGCGCTCAAAAGCTGTGCGGTCGGCACTTCGTCGTCCCCGTGCGTAGCTCTTTGACACTCACACAAACAAAATGGAAGCTGCTATCCTACCACCTCCCAGTACCTAATAAAGTATACGGTGAGCAGTTTTTAGATGTAGCAGACGCTAATTGACGACCAATGGGGAAGGCATTTGTGCTTTCCTTGTTTGGCATCTGCTATACACTTGGAAGCGGACTCGAAGGCGAGTTGAAATGGAATCTGACAGACATCTCGGCGCTCAAAAGTTGTGCGATCGGCACTTTGTCGTCCCCGTGCGTAGTTTTTTGATACGCACACAATGGCAACGGCACAACTATGAAGATTCACAGCATTAAAAGTCGAGGTTTGAGGTGCCAGACGCCAAGGAACTGACTTGGCTATTCATGCTGTACCCAGACTATGTATGCACAGGTACGTTCTTTCTGTCCATACAGCTGCAATCCAACGTTCATTCGTTATGTCGGCGTGAACGCGCTGCGTGGAGAATGACTGAACCCAACTATCCAGTTACAAGGGTTGAACGGTGTATGAAGGGCTGGGATGCTACTGGCTGACCCCAGTTCGCTCAAGTTAACTAACTACACCAATGCTCAGCTCCAAAGTTCTCCTCTCTATTGATTCTCCGCCATTATCTCCTTCGCTTCGCATCGGCGGCCGCCAACAAAGCAGGCACGGTACGTGCACGATTGCTCCGCTCTACGACTGCCGTGTTTAACTGCACACAATATTTAAACCAGGATGCTAGTCCGACAGTCGAGGTCTGCAGCGGGGGTACAAATGCCGGATGCGTGACATCCCAATGGGTTCCGACAGCAGTGTCAACGTGACCGGCGGGCTCAGCTTCTTGAACAAGGAGATTTCTACCGCCGTCGTGCCTGGTGGATTCATCTGCACATTCTTCCAGTGAGCGTTCCCTCCACACACCCACATCTATCACCGGATGCTAACGGTTGACTTCAGGGACTTTGGATGCATCGCTACTGGGACTGGAAACAGCATCTGTCGCGGCTGCCAGTCAGGAATTGCCTACTCTTCCTACCCACACGCCAGATGAACCTTCAGGCAATGAAGGATCTTCGCAAGTAATTTATAAGGAGACTTGGGAGGTTTCATACTGTACATAATTATTCACACAGCAATTTGTGTTTAGTTTCTCTTTACCCCTTCGCGACAATCACGACCGGCTTCCCCAACTCCTCAGCCCCACCCTCCTGCAACGGTTTTACGAGCACTTCAGGAGCACTATCGAGCCCCTCCGTGAACGCCTCCAGTCCCAACATTTTGCCTTGCGCGAGCAGCGCCGGCACCTCTGCGAAGAAGCGCGGCGGCCAGGGCGGGGATGTGGTCCCCGACGTACAGGCCGTGAATTTGGAGCCGCTTTTTGAAGATATTGCCAGTGTTCTGAGCGGGAAAAAAAAAAGCAAGAAAGGCTGACGAGCGCGCTGATGCACGCGGCTCGTATGCATTAAAAAACGTACCTGGAGTCCCAGTGTTCGCCCGAAGGCCTTCAAATTCAGGTCTCCAGATTGTGAAGACCTTCTGAAGGGTGAAGGCTTCAGCGTGAAGGGTACGCGAAGGGGTTCATTTGATTTTCCCACGCTGTTTGACACAGCCGTTTCGACAAGTCCAATTCAATAAATTAGGCATGATACTAGTCCTCGGAATCTTTCTCTATGGCCCCATCGTCGGGGACATCATCCTCCAACTCTTCTGCCAGTGCCTGCATCAACAGCTCTTCCTCCTCAATCACCCGCGCTGATGGTGATGGAATCAGATGTCAGCCAGCGGCGCACTGACACTTTGCATCTGGTTTTTGACGTAGGCCTTGCAGTAGTTCTTGTAGTAGCTTGTATTCTGTTTCTCACCCCGCCAGAAGTGATCTTGCAACGAGTTTGGCATGACTTGGCGCGACCGGTGGGAGGAGGACGCAAATTTCGAAAATTACATAATACATACACGTGATATCTGAAGGCCTTCGGAACGGCGCGAAATTCTGCCGAAAATTCTGAAGGCCTTCATGAAGGCCCCCCGAAGGCCTTCAGGGTCTGAAGGCTTCACCGTTCGGGCGAACACTGAGGTCCTGGACACCGTAACACACGCGCGGTGTTGTACTCCGAGATCGAGCCGCACATCTGCCACCAGAAAGTTCAAAACAAAGGATGCGCAGATGGTCCGGAGAAGCTTAAAGAGACGTACGCTGAGTGATTGAGTGTTCAACGTTGAATCCCAACTCAATATTGAATCGAACTGTTCCGCAATTTCGGAATCATCGGAACGCTGCAGCGCTTATCTTGCACATTATTCAACAATGTCCAGCAGGCTACGGTGAAATCCATTGGCATCCACCGGCACCAAGCCACGGCCGTGCCCTTAGACGCGCGCTCCGTCCTCGTCCTCGGCTAGTGCATCGATATAATCTCGAGAAGCGTACCCCAGACGACCCCTGCTCCTCTCGCGCGCGCCGTCGTCCGCCGCTCGCCCCCAAGGATAGCAACCACTCGGTCATAGCGATACAAGCGCTGGTATCTCGCACGCACCCCATCTCAAGCGCTCGCTCGATCACCTGCATTATTCATGCTCGATAGTCGCATCCCGCATCTAACGAGGGGCCTTGCCACTGAAGTGAGGCCCAGTAGCGCACGGTCGGGCTCCCACACCCCTGTAATAGAACAGCGGACACCCTGGTTTGATTCCAGGCCCGGTCATGCAAGACCCGGCGGTGGATGGCCCGCACCCGCGCCGTATGAGCGAAAAGACTGCCATCAGCGGGAATCCCTGGTTCGAGTCCAGGCTGGGCCGTGTTCTTGGCTGTTTGTGACAAGATTTTTATTGTTCTTCCTTCGTTAACTGCTGATTCTCCCGCGCTCACCCATCTAACGAGGTCCTACAGTACAAGAATAAGACCCGGTGGCGGATGGTCCGCGCCCACGCTGCATAAGGGAATGGTCGTGCCCATCAGCGGGAGGTCCTGGTTCGAATCCAGGCTGGGTCATGGGGAGAGTTGACTGAACATTTTTGCGTCCATGCTCTCGCTTGCCAAATCTAACGAAGTTCCACAGAGGAGGGAGAAGACCCAGTTGCCCACGTCCGCGCGTCCGCACCATGTGAATCCAGAGAAGACTATGAGCAACGGGAGGTCCTGGTTCGACTCCAGGCTGGGTAATAGTACATACAGTGTTAGGCTGGCGAGCGCTAGGGCTAGATGTGTGTCGCGTCGATGGGATGATGGGAAAGATATTGATGTAGTGAGGAGCTGGATAAAAGTTGAAATGAGTCTGGTGTGCAATGAGAATGGGCATATCCAAATAGAAAACAAGGGGCGGAGAATTCAAAGATAAAAGGGACTGAATTAATCAGGCATTGAGCCCCGCTTCCTCCGATTCGACTCTGCCTCAATCTCTAATGCGAGCCCTCCGATTCAAACTGGAGAAACTCCCCATCAACTCTTCGCTGAACCAGGAGACCCCAATGACAATCCTCATACTTGAGAGCACGATGGGAAGCGCCACACTCGGTGTGCAGACGACTATGGACGCATGGATCGCTTTCGCATCGACCTAAATTGCAGTTTTCACACGGGACGGCAGATCAATTTAGTGTGGGATTTGGAGAGGGAGAAATAGAGCCTTCGGCGGTCCGAGTGAGAGGGGAGCGATGTGGGGATGTCAAGGACATCATACAAGCGAGGATCGTGGGTCGAAGGAGTTCTCGGTCGTTCAATCTAAATAGGGATCTCGAGTATTTGAAGCGGCCCTGATCGACAAAGTTGATTGCGATGAGCGGATGCGCTGCGCGGACAAGCTCGATGGCGATCTGTCAGTACGAGAGGAGCTCCCGACGCCGGTGGGGATAAAGCAGGAGGACACCAGCTTCCCAAGCGCTAAACATTCACGCCCAATCCGACTCCGAGGTGATGGGCTGGCTTGCTACGAGCTCGCGGATCCGGACGATGGCATCCCAAATGGACCAGGGTAGGGGAGTGGAGGAGAGTGGCTGTAAGCGGAGAATCACCTCGAAAGAATTGTCTGCGGCAATCGCAGGCCGGGTCTTCAAAGTTTCAAGGATGTTGGGATCCACTGGAGAAGAGCTCAGACGTGCTACAGTAAGTTTTCCCCTCCAGACTCAGCCACCGCTATGACTGTAGCACCGAGTCAGGAACTCGATGGCCAGCCAACGAAGAGAGGGTGAGCGGAGCTCAATGGGAATGAGCGAGCGGAGCTCAAGGGAGGAATGCCGACTGGGGTGCTTCATCTTTCAAAGTCCGCCGGGCCGGTGATTCGATCATCATCATGCAGTGTTGTCCTTGACGGGGTTTTAGGAGAATAGTCTTCTTGCTAGCTTGATCACTCGTTCACTTTCGACCAGTCAAGGCCCCGGGCCACATTGTTCGGGGTGACAATCGGGAGTATCTGGAAGCCCCTAAAAATCTTTGAATTTTTGGTCCACTGTGTACATAAGCGCATGTTGTCAGGCCCTGAACGGTCAATGACGTCATTGGTCATTGATGGGTTAATCGCTTGACGGGTCAAGGCACCTTGACCCTTTCGGCTTGACCCTGACAACACTGATCCGAGTTTAAACTTTAACCTATACTCCGGCCTGCCCTCGCCTTGATCTCGCCGCAGTTCTGCGCGGTAGGCTATGCCACAGGCTCTCCAGCGCTCCAGCAACCAAGGCCCTCCGATTTCTTTGATGCTGCGTGTCGTTCCCTCACCGAGAGGTGTGCTTAATCTTGGACCATACGTGTCCTTCCGATTACGGTTTAACTGATGTGTCATGTGGTTGGATGACGAGAAAAGGTCGAGAAACTCCCTACTTACCTTGAATGGCAAATGGTTTCGCTTCCACTGTTCACTTGCGCCTGGATTGATGTGGCGTATCTCATTGATGATGATGAAGTCAATTAGCGTGCGTGAGTCGCTGTAAGCGACTATGGTACACGATCCGTAGCTAGCTAAACCAATCCATGTGCCAGGGACGGGCCAGGTATAGGGTCGCGTCGTATGCTGCCCGGAGCACGGACGGCGCGAAAATTCTCATTGTCCGTTCGTCTGCAACGTTCGTCTTTCAATTCGTGCTGGATGCTCATTAAACCCGCTAGAATTCAAACTGTCGTGCAATTTATCCGACGGGTGTTAGCTGGTAGGTAGGTAGGTAGGTAGCATTACACGGCACGGTTCTCTGAGGAACGCCGGTTTCCAGGGATTATCTAATGTACAGGCGCCGAAATACATTATTGCCCCTGGACCTCTCCAAAGCACCAAAGACGAGCTCACGGCCGCAGACTTCCAGTCTCGCCGCGGTGAATCCAGGGAACCCTAGAGAAGCAGAAAATCAGCACAGAAAAAGTGGGACCAATTATTAATATCAGGTGTTGTTCAACCGGAATACGGGGATGGCATAGAATATTTGGAGAACATCATGGGTAAATTTGGCTACAAGTGCAATACTGGGTCTGGAATATATCATGGCATTCAAAAACTCTGTCTCAGAATCTTCTGTCATGAAGCATTGCAGGTTTGGAGATGTAGAGAATAATTGTTCCATGAATGACTTGCGAAGTTCAACAAGCACGTCTAGGGACGTGCAGGTGAGTAGCACGTGTTCAGGAGTTTCAAATTCTCTCTTACAAAGCCTACAAAGCCTATTCGTCCAGCGCACTGGCTGATACGCATGATCTGTATAGCGCAATATTTCAACGGCTAGTTGGTGAGTTGAAAGCATCACCGAGGTTAGAGCCTCTCGGTGCGTCTGAGTTTTCACCATTGTGAGGTAGTGCCGCATGATTGAAGTTATCTGCGCTGGAGGTTTGTCCTTCTGAGGTTCTATCCTTCCATGAAGCAAGCACAACTTTTCTGATGAGTCAATTGTGTCCTGTGACCATTCCAGCATGAGTCTGTCCCCCAATTTGGCATAGCTCTCAATGTCTTCAATCGAAGTTGTCCTAGTTAGAACCAGCTCGGGGTGTTGGAATGGTAGTCTCGCAGCAGCCATGATCAGTTCCTTGACTCAGCACTTTTTTATACCCCAGGTGAAAAGTTCTATTGAACTATCCAGAGCCGTGCGGGCGTAGTGCTTCTTATCAAGTCCAAGGAAATAAGTTAGGTGCTTTAGGACCAGTTGTAGACGTCAGACTCTAATTGGGGTTATCCCAGAGCTCGCTGCCATCCCTCGAATCGATCCCTTCACGAAATCGCCGTCCCCATCGCGATTTTTGCCGAACATGATGCTCGTAGCTTCCGAACAGTCTGCGTATAAAGGCCACCACCCGGCCAGCTCGCTGTTCCTTGTGCTCTTTACATTGGAACGCACATCCAGTATCTCAGCCTATCCTCATCTTCATCGATGTTCTCCTAGATTCTTACCTTTGACCTTGCCGCTCTGACCCTCGTCCATGCTGCACCGCCGTTCCAGGTTTCCCTGGTTTCGTGCAGCGTCAACCTTGGCACGGTTGGAAATCATTCAAGCTCACGTAGCATCTCGCTGAACTGCTCTTCCAGTCGGTTGGTCCCACCGAGGTCAACACTTTCGGTGTAATCGCGCCAGGCATCTACAGGATCTTCAACGACGCCACCCGCACCACCCTTCGCAGCTACCTAAAGGACGATCCCATAGTCGTCAGCGCTACTAAAGAGAACCCCGGCTCTTTTGAGCTGGTATGCTCTTCCGTTTTCCTGCAATATGCACGGCTGATTTCGCACAGTGGGAGGTCAAGTCCGCGGTGGATGGCTCAAATCAGTACACGATCTTCAATGTCGGCGGCCTCAAGACCTCAACCTTCGCCCGCGATGATGTACGCTACTATTATTCTTGGAAAATATCTTACTTACCAACCCTCAGGGCCTCCTTATCTCTGGCAACCCCGGCGGCGCTCGTGATTCCTTCAGCATCGAACGCGCAGGTGACGGTGTTTTTCTGGTACGCCTTTTCCCCCTTCGGTTGACTTGAGAGCTAATTCCGATCCCGAAGGTCCGCGTGCCGAACGAGGACAAGGTTTGGACCGTGGCCAACCCTATAGATGTGCGCTCTTCCGTAAGCTCACACATGCCCCATCTTCAATTCGATCTGTACTGACCCAATGACTCGGATGATCTTAGGTCAAACTCTACCCGCAGACTGGAGCATCGAACCAGAACTGGAGATTCCTGGGAAATTACCAGTAATGTGCACCTGAATGTCGGAGGCGATGAAATTGTCACCTCCGTAGCACTCCTCACTAAAGCTGCTTCTCCACAACTTCTCCACCTCTTGAATAACAATGTGTCGTTTCTGTGCTGCTTCCCGAAGCATGTGCCTGATGTCAATGAGTACAACAACCCAATGTCGGCATTACTCCATTAGTCTCCGACTGCCCGTCGCTGTACATCGATACTCCTTCCACAGCCAAGACGTTGGCGGGCTAGCGAGGGCTCGGAAACAACCGTGGTCATGATCCGAGTGATAACATCATTGATCGGGGATCCGGCGGTCGCCTTTTGCCTCTGCCACAACCATCCCGTTCGGTCGACGAACCCGTTGCTGGGCGCTCCAAGAGCTCGACTATGTCCGGTCCTCCCTCTGCGACCTTGAAAGTTCAACATCGCCCTGAGCCAAACTATCAATAAGCGAATACCATTTTCCCCGGCGCGAAATCCAATCCATCTCACAGTGCTTCACCCTAAATCCGCGTTACATGACTTGAAGCTCTAATCAGTCTACTCCCTGGATAGCCCTGGATACTCTGCAGGTGTCTCTCTGCTGCCGCTCTAGTGATAGAATCGACTATACTCTCGCGACAACGTAGGGATTCTTGAAGCTCCCTCCGATTCTTCAAGGACAGTTCATGCCATCTTGTAAACCGACGAAATCGGCGGAAAATATACGAATTTCTACGCATGCACACAATATTCTAACGGGACCACGGCTGTATCTCTTCCACTTGCAGTCTAAATTTGGGTTGGATGACCATTCGACTTGGCCCGAATGCTCTGCATGTGCTCCTCTGCCGCTGCTCTAGCCTCTCCCAGCTCCTTCATCATCCCGAACGCAAGCACATACATATCAAACGCGCACACAATAATTCTGTACCCCTCGTCGATGCGCTGCTTAACCATCGCAGGGTTGAGTGCGCCACCGAGGAGCGGAATGTTGTGCTCCTTGGAAACTCGGGTGGCCTCCTTCATGGCAGCGACAAATTCAGGCTCGTCCCCGTCGAAGGAGAGTGGCAGACCCATGTCTAGGCGGAGATCACCCGCTGTAAATGCCCTTCAGCACCTGACGGCCAAGATTTGATGATACGCACTTCCAATCATGAACGCGGAAAGCTCCTTCATCCCCATAATCGCGTCCATATTTTTGATCCCGACGCGAGACTCGAATTGCGGGATGATCGTCACGTGCTTGTTGGCCAGCGAAAAGACGCTCTCGCCTGCCGGGGTGGTATCGGTGACACCCGGTATCTGGGCAAACACTCAGATACACATTTGCTTGAAGAATAGGGGGCAGAACGCACAAATGTGAAGGGTGGGAAAGACCTGTGCCCGATAGGACTATGACGGACGGAGGTTAGTGGACATATAGACTGTGTTGGCTCGCGTCTCACGGGAAGCGGCATGCAGCGATAACCTCCTTCATTTCCTCCACAGTCTCCAAGTGCGGCACGATTATCCCGCCAGCGCCAGCATCCAAGCACCAAGACTAGGCTCATGTCAGCGCACTACTCCATCGCAAGTTGAAGTACAATTCACCATGTAATCAAACGCAGTCTTGCTAGGGACCCGAACCACAGGAATCATTTTCCCGCCGCTCTCGTGGATGATGATTTGGATACATTCGATGAGGAGCTTCTGGGACCAAGCAACATGTTCCGCGTCCTTCAGATGGCGTCGTTAATTCCGGCAAATGCGCAACGGGAACAGCAAAGCACTCACGATCCAACACCAATCCGCTCCCGTCGCCGCAAGAGTTTTCGCGACCTGTCTGCTGGGATAGCTGAGGGCCATTCCTATGGCAATTTTGCCAGATTTACACATGGCTTGCAGGTTGGCGGACTGCTGAAGAGTCGGCGCGCGATATTCGCCCAGAGACGTCGAATCAAAGGTAAATTGGGGCGGGGGGCTCATTTTCTGTTGGTGTGAGGGGGAAGGGGGCCTAGAACTGTAATTTCTCAATTGGATTCATGGCTTCTCTTATAGTGTCGTCGGACATCTAGGTCTGGGGCAGATAACGTTACCTGCTCAGCAACCCGTAGCCCATCACGACACTAGGCGGAGATCCGTGTCTCGTTTGGAGGTCGCCGTGCACGCGTGTACACGGCCGGGCTTGGCAGTAAGCGTCCATAACGCAGAGTCTGACCGAGCGTGTTCACATAGTCCGACGGGGCACGGACTATACCAACCGCCCGCGGTAAGTAACCACGGTCGTTTCAGCTGCCGTGCTCGACGGCTCTATTACTATACTATTTCGATCAAATTTCGATCGAGTGTTCAGGTGACGTGTGACGCGGCCCTCTGAACTTTCGGTACTGGTCACGGGGACATCGATTTTTCGAGGCTCAAATAGACCGAAAAACATCAAAAAATCCTCTCCAGCATTCGCCGGACTTCCATTTATGATACTTTTGATGTGATTGCCGAGAAATAAACACGTAGGAAAGTGAACACTTGTGGTGACGCGTGACATGGGGTGAACACTCGGTCAAAATAGTACAGTACATGCACGGGCACCTACTACGCGGGCTACACGTCACCCTTCTTGAACATACGAGTGCTATATTACGACATTTGCGCCGCAAGATTATTCTGGCCGTCGGCGTCGGAACTCAGATCTCCGCAACCCTTTAAGTTTTGTCAGAATTGAACCACAATCTAATTACAAGGTAACTTATTAGGTAGATCTGGAAAGGAAATCCGGTATGGGAGACTAACGAGAGCTCACTCTTTAGCTGGGCTGGCTTGCGCAGAATGGGTTTGTTTCTTGGATTTGGTGCAAGCCCGGCATCTCGGCGTGCAAGCCATTTGGTCGGCTTGGCGCCAGAAAAAATCAGCGGCCTGACCACTTTGCACGTCCCTGGCAGCTTTATCTATACTTATCGTCTTACCCTGACCACCTCGGAGCCTCCAGTTTCACCGTTGGAGGGCTTCCTTATTATGTAGTCGTGGAGTACGAGCAAATTCTCCAATCCTCGGTGATCGGCCTGGCTAATGGAGCTAAGTCCAAGTCACTCAGAGTAGTAAGCCCTAGTAAGCCTCAGCAAGCAGCTCCGTAAGCCTCCGCAAGCCTTAGCCGAGCACTTAGCCATCAGCTTGCTGGCGCCGCGGGGCTAAATTGCCGTGGCTAAGCGACGTGACGAAGCTGGCCGACACTCACGGTGACTCCGCTATGGATCGGCTATTGGGTTACGGGCATTCGGGCACATGACCGAGCTCGGGCATGACTCATACGACTCACCGTGAATCAGAGGGAGTCAGCAGGAATATAAGAGAAGGTTCAGGAATACTATGGAATATTTATTATGACTCAGAATGACTTGGATGGACTGAATGAACAGTATAAATACAGTAGGAAATAGGTAGTTACCTCACGAGCTTGTAATCCCTGGCTTCACCGCCATCGTGTAGATCTAAGAATTGATTGCACCCAATCACTGAGTGAACTAAGGATTGAATCCCTTCAAGCAGAAACACCAACATCGGCAGACGCTCCACGTGGTCTCGGCTATCAGGGCCCTGAATGCAGTGATGGCCTACATTTAATACAAGTTATTTTCCCCGCATTTAAACACCAATAAGGGCCGGTGTGAGTTAAGCACCAGGCCCGTGCAAGTAGTGGTCAACGTATTCGGTACATTGATGGGTATTTGGTACATTGATGGTACAACATCCATTGGGTGCATGAACATAGATTTATCCAACTAAGCCAACTGTATTACACTGTCATACAACCGAGAGGTTGTATTCAAGGTTGGTTATTAGTATATCAGCTGTCAGAAGCACTGTCCGCCTATCATTGACTACAGTCAAATATCGCGGTACTGCTGAATTGCAGCCTCCAACTTGACGGGATCGTGACCGGATCCGTCGGTGATTTCCCAGAGACACTACCGACCGCCGGATCCTTGAGGTCAATAGCCAGCGGCAAAATTTCCGTACATTTCGTGAGCACTTCGAGATCGTTGCCAACAATGCTCAGAGATGCGTGGGCGGATGCATATTCCCTAGCCCTAGAAACCGCAATTGAAGTTAAAGCTATAGCACAGGTTGCGGGAGGGGGAAGATATACAAAGCGCGCCCAATCCTTCGCGGTAGTGGGGTCCGTAGCGAATGCGGCGTATGGAGGAAAGCTGAATACCCCTGTGGATTTAATTAGCTCATTGGCCAATGCGAATTATCAAGTTCCAGCCTACCAGGCGGGATCGTCGAGTTCAGCGCCTCGAAGTCTGAGCGGAAGAGATTAATGGTAATGAACCAAGCGTTGAAGAGCTTGCACTCACACACACGCACGTCCCAGAGATCAACCGTGCTATCGAGCGCGAACCCAAATTGTGTAGGGTCAAGCTGGCGCTGCTTTGCCGTGGTGTGGGCGCCGAGCAGCGCCATGAACTCGCGGACGGTGAAGCCCATGTCGGCGAAGCGTGCCGTCTGGTCGGGAACAGGCGAGAACGGATTGAGGAGGAGTCCCACGGGAGCCGCATTCCATGGTTCGGGGCGGCCCATATATGTCTTGATGACGGGTCCACCGGGACACGCAAGCTGCAGAAATGGTCAGTATGGTCGAGCAGAACGGAGGGTTGGTAGGCGTACGACTCCGAGCGCGCCTACAAGCTGGTGGTGATGTTAGAGAACAATATACATCTATTGATTGACGCCCTGAATGTCGGTCAGGACGGGATGACATTGCTGAATCCGTCCCACCCGATCCTGAGCATGACTTGGTTTCTAATTCCCCCCTACTTATGAAGCACCCCCGTGGTGGCTATGTATAATCTTGGATATACTGTAGAGTTTCATTCAGTTCGGACGCGGGTGTGACCTGTGACCCGACCGTCCGAACTTGACTTTTCGGACATCGGCGGACGGGGCCGTGACCACAAAAAAAAGTTCGGACATCGCCCAAAAAGGCCTGAAATCAAGGCAGAAACCCAAGAGAAGCTCCCCAGATGTCTTAGAAACACTTTTAGCGTTCAATGCAAGGCTGAAATGACCGAGCGCCCGAAAGGGAATATATTGAATAATCAATATTACATCATTCTCTTTTTTCCATCGAGCCCACCGCCCTCCCGCAATGAGTGGACTCCCCGACGTCCTCAAGATCCCGGATGGGCTGGAAAAGCTCTCGATACCAGCGGGCAACCTCCCTGTCTCTGCTCTCATCAAATTGAAACTGCCGCCGCAGCGCGCATCCAGCATTAGGGGCAGTCAGAGTAGACAATTATGGAAGGATTCAGGAGGGATTGTGGACACGATTATGGATTTATTCAAAGGCCATAATCGCGTAGAATTGTGGCATAATCCAAGCATAATCACGGTCAACTCTGACCGCCCCGAAAAGTTAGGGATTATGATCAGAGGATTATGCGGGCAGGCTTAATCCAAGATTAATCCGCAAGGCCATAATCAATGCATAATCCTCGCATAATCTTAATCCTTGTAGAATCTCCTCCGGAGGAGATTATGCAACGATTATGTGATTATGAAGGATTCAGGATTAACGGGATTATCCCACGCTCGAATAAATCCAGAATCCATCCGTAATCGCAGTGCATAATCCGTCCATAATCATCTACTCTGGCTGCCCCTATTTACACGCATCCCACCGACTATCTCTCTGAGCTGGCGCCGACGATTACCACCTTCAATGCGGCCGAAATCGTTGTCCCACCATCGCATGTCGTCAAGGCCCTCGGGCGCGCCATTCTTCTCGACCCAGAGCCGATCACGTTAAAAATGGCGGTGTGTGAGAACACCGCGGCTTCCCCGATCAAGCGCGCTTGCGTGCGCGCGAAATTCGTTTTTTTGAACTATTTCCCGCCAAATTTGTGACTTTTCCTGAACATTCGTACATCCTCTCGGTGACCTGTGACCAGGCCGAAAAAGTTCGGACTTTTTGGGCCTGTGACCCGTGACGTCCGAATTGAATGAAACTCTACAGTAGGTCACGCCAGCCAGGGAATGAGCACATCGGTGCGCTGGTTTGCCTGGAAGGGGTTTGCATAGGAGTTCTTGACTCTGTCCATGGAATTCAGGAGATCCATCGGCGCGGGTATCCCTCGCGAATATCTCTTGGATGAAAATAGCGAGGTGGGCGGAAGAAGCAGATGTCACGGTTTGGTCACGGTGACACAAGTTTGATGGGAAGTGGCAGTGCGCTCTCTTTCACTCTTCCCCCAACTCTTCCTAATGGTACCCGGGACAATCCTACGATGATTTTTCACTTTAAAAGGCCTCTTCATCAACCTGTTGCTCAGACCAGTGCCAGCTCCTCCCCTTTCTTGTCGGTCCCAAGGAGTAGTCAGGTAGGTAGGTAGGTAGGTAGGTAGCATTACACGGCACGGTCCCGCTTAGGAACGCCGGTTTCGAGAAGTATCCCGGAGTACTACAGGCAAGTTATGTACTCCATCGTCCCCGACCTCTAAATACCTCCCGAGCCGAGCTCACGCACCCAGTCTCCTGTCACGCGGTAGAACCCGGTCGATATCTAGAAGCAAACATGTTAACTTAACATTGCCACCTTCGTTCAGACAGCAGGCCGATACACAGGGGTAGCATAGAAAACCTCAAGAACTTCATACGCAAATTTAGCCACGAGAGCGATTGTTGATCTTTCATAAACCATGGATTTAAAGAACTCAATTAAATTTTGTTCATCCATGAGTGGGCGCAAGATTGGTGCAGTTTTGAACAGTTGTTCCAGAAACACGTCTCGTAGGGCCGACACCTCGGCAGAGGCGTCACATACCAATAGAGCATGTTCTGGAGTTTCAACATCGATTTTGCACAACCTGCAAACCCGTTTAGAGCGATCGTCTACTCGTGGTTGCATATGATCCCCCCAACGCAAAATTTCAACGGCTAGCAGGTGGGTTGACAACAGAAGGGACGTTAGAGCCTCTCGATGCTTCTGGGTCTTCACCATGGATAAGTAGTGCCGTAAACGTAGCGTTTGTGGTGCAGGAGGTTTGTCTTTTTGTGGTTCACGACGTTCCTGGATCAGGTAAAGCTTGTCTGAAGCGTCGACTTCGCCTTGAATCCATTTCAGCATTGCAGCATCCACAAATTTTGCATATTCCAGCACGGATTTCGACGTAGCGGAAGCAAGGTCAGGAAGCGGGCATGAGAATGGAAGCTTGGATGCAGCAGTCATTAGATCCTTTGCCCAGGATTTTTTGCCCATAGCAGCCAGTTTAATGGAGCTGTTTACCGCAGCGCGGGCAAAATGGGTGGGTAGGAGGTCTAAGAGGTACTGGAGGTAGCCAAGCGCAAGGATAAAGCGTCGAACTCGAAGGGGGACAATGCCCGTTTCAGTGTAGAGCGGAATGAGCATGGATCGCCCATGAAGATTGAGCATTTGCCGGATGAACGAGACTTGGACTTCACAGAGTTGTTTGACATGGACATCTTCGCAGTCGGGCGAAATTTCGCAACCGTGGGTGAGATGACAGTCTACCCGTGCCATATAGAGCAATTTCAACTCTTTTGGAGTCAGCCTCCCGGTCTTGTCCTCAATGGCCATGATACGATGTGCGCAGTACCGCGCAGTGCCTGCTTTAGCTTTGTAGTGGTCTTCAAAAATATTTTGAGTATCCGCACGCAAGTGTACACCGACATATTTCTCCTCATCTGTGATCTTGAGTGTTTCGTTGCCAAGCATGAAGACGGGTATGGGATGCGGTATTGTGCCCAGGATCAAAACCACGGTTTTCAGCATGTTGATCAGGATAAAATTGATGGCACAACACTCTTGGAGAGTTCTCAACTTTGCACGCAGCCCTCGAGCAGAAAGCGAGATCAGTAGAACATCGTCTGCTTGCCAGGAGTTCCTGATCCGCGACTACCCAGTACCCCGACAGCCTCCCGCGGATGCAACACCGCTGACTCTGCCATGTAATTGCCGTTGATTCTGAGGGGGCTGGTCAGAAATACAATGATCCCGTTCATAGCTCTTCTACGTGGCCGTAGGTCTGCACTTGGCTTTCAGCGAAATTCTGGGCAGGTGCGGGACTCTGGACTATCGTCTCTAGAATTCATAGCATACATACTTGACCGCTGGATCCGCGTGGCTGCTGAACCTCCGGACTTCGTAATATTAAAATGGCATCAAGCTACGCGGCCTCGACGGGTCCCCAAACGGCGTCTTGGAATCATTTAATGATCCCCGTGCGCAGGTCCGCTCCTCTCATAAAGAACATTTACGCCCTTATATCTGCCGCCCTCCTGCCCGTACCTTCAACTCGCTCCACGATTCAATAACCATGGCCGTGCGTCCTCCGGATCCTATCTTTTGCCGCATTAACCTGGGAATCTCTCAGTACAGCGACCAAGAGCCTCTCACCACGCGTCCCATGCAAGTCTCCACGGGAACGTCACGCAACTTTAAAGGCATGGCCATCGTCGATGGAGAACGCGAATGGTCCAACGACATTTTCGACTGCTTGGCCGAGCCCCTGACCTGTGCGTGGCGCTGGGCCCATCTATGCGTCATAGTAATGATTTTTCAGGCTTCGTTGCGTGGTTCGTGCCCTGCATCGTCTACGGGCGCAACCGCGCGCGCTTCCAAGCCCTCGATTCATACGTGAGATCACCTCCCTAATCACTTCAGACCTAGACTGATTATGGTCCGCTGGAACCAGGGCGGCGTCAGCACGGACCCCACCGACGGCTTCCTCGGCGGAGACAGTCTCATGTGTATGTCATCTTCTGCTCAGCCACATGATACCGGAGCTCTCACACACGCCTATCGCAGACTGCGCAGCGCAATGCTTCGGGTGCGGTGGCTGCGTTGGAATGATCGGGCGTGGACAGACACGCGCGCGCTACGGGATACACGGCAGCGGATTCAACGACTGCCTGCTCTCGTGCTGCTGCGCACCATGCGAGCTCACGCAGGAGAGCCGCGAGATTGAGCTCGAGGAGCAGAGTCTCGGCCACTCCGGTGCAGGCTTCTCGATGTTCACTAGGTCTTAGGGTGGGATCTTTTGTTTTTAGTTCTGCGTCGCGTTGCGCATATGGTGGCTCCGTGCAGGTGGACATCTATGCTGTTTCTGTGCGGATATCATTATGTTTCCTCGAAAGTTCCCCGTCAGCAGCCTCCGTGAACCCTTGACAAGCCCGAAGCGGACATTCAAAGCCGACAACAGGAAAAGACAGGAGGGAGGGACAGGATAGCGGTGGGACTCCGCAGGCTCGATTATAGACGATACGTGTCGCTCGCTCCTCTCAATATTGCCCTCAACTTGGCGCGGAAATCGGAGCGTTTAAATAGCACACTAAGATTTCGACTATGTCGTTTCGGTGTGCTGAGATGCCCGCGGATTTTCACGTAGTCGAACAGATGAAGGCTACAATATCGACCTCGCCGTTTATTCAAGATCGCTCCCTTGCGACAGTCTACCGCACTATTCCGCCCCCCAGAGTCGCTCCTATGTCCCATCGGCTGCCCCGAGGGCGATCGCAGCGAGTCCCGTACAGCGGACTGATATGTCGGCGGCGGATCGTATGGATTGGCATCGACTTCTGGCTGCGGCGATGGCGGCGGGGCCGGGTCCAGCGGAGACGGATCGCGCAGGTGCGTCGGAATCGGCGGCGTGTATGCGCGGATGCGGTCGCCGCTGGGAGTGAACTCGGGGTCATAATCCGGGGAATCGATTTTGTCGAAATCGTCCTCGTCCTTGCGGCAGCCGCAGCAGTGGCACTGGCAGCTGCACCCCTTGAGAGCGGTAGAGAATGGGAGGTATCTGAACGCCGAGGCGATGAGCCCTACGGTGTGAGTTATGCGCGGGGCTGAAGCTCATATTGCCATGCACCGAAACACCCTACGCAGATGCAACAGATACCGCAGCAGTCGCCTTCCATTTTCTAGGTGATTGTCCCTTAGATGACGCAAGGCCGGCGGGGACCGCACTGGCGAGCTGCTACGAGATGTACGTGGCGGGAGGAAACGAAATAGGGACGCACAGCCCCCGGACCGGCAAAATACAGGGAGAAATAAAAGGTCTATGTGGGCTTGTAATTGTTCGTGCGTATTCAACATCACTGTTGCTGTTACGGGCAAGTGTGATTAAATGGAGACGTCGGTGACCGTCGGTCAACGAGATTGTGATGTGGGCGCTCAAAGTACTTACGTGGGGAGTATTTTGAAACACAGCGATGATATACGTTCATTCGACAGCAATATAAATTAATTCGTTGAAGCACCGACACAGACGCCCCACTGTTCCTACCAGATCACTTGGCGGTGAACTAAGAACCGAGAACCACGGGTCAGTATTCCGTCAGCTTCGCGCAGCGAAAGACCCACGTAAGCGCAGTCATCAAGCGCACCGTGCTGGGCGATGGGGACGATCACCGGCTGGTGATTGGACGAGCTGTTGATGGAGCAAATGCGGTACGCGCCGGCGGGGACGCCCTTGGCCACGTTCACGGAGAGCGCGCCGTTGACGGCGGCCCCGTCGATGCCCTTGAAGAAAACGAACTTCGTCGGATCGGTGGGGAGGATCTGGTCCAGCGCCGTCAGCGCCTCGATCACCTGCATGTCAAGAAAAAATCAGAACTGCGGCACGGCGTCTGCAGCTAAAGGGGTAGACGCACGAAATGGCTGTGCCCGATGATGAGCCCGGCGCCGTCCAGCGTCTGCGGCGCGGCAAAGTACGTCTTCTGCGCGTTGGTGAAGACGCCCGTGTGGAAATTGACGACGTTGAGCGAGGCGTCAAACGCGATATTCGCGTTGATCGTGTCGCCGTTCCGCGGGAAGTTGAACTTGGCGGAGGGCATCTTGTCGACGGATGGGATCAGGCCTGGTGTTTATTAGCGTTAATTTATCGTGGTGAAGGAATTAGAAACCGCTGGAAAGAAATCAGCACTTGGTATCTGCGAGATAGAATGCCGGGCTTACATGGGCGTAGGATTGCAAGATCCAGACGTGATCTGACCTCCGTTCGTGAGGGGGGTATTCGCCAGGGTAAGGGCGCAGAAATTGATGTAGTTGCTGGAAGAAAGTAAGAGCAGGGTACTTGAGCAAACTATCGAGCGTACTTGGTGCTGGTGGATGACGCGGTCTGGCCCGCGATCGGGGGGCTCTGTCCATCGTCGGTGAAGTTGGCACAGATCACAGAGGGATCGAGCGCTGCGCGATTGAGATCAGCGACGGGAATAGAAATAAGTGTAGGTGGACTTGCTCAACGACGTTTGGAGATCACCGCCTGCTGCGACCGCAGCGTTGTCACCCGCCGGTGGAGTCTAATTTAAATCAGCTGAGCTGAGAGCAGCCTGACTGAACGGAAAGACACACCTCTGTAAGCGTAGTGGCCGCGGAAGACGCCGCGGGGGCAGCAGCCGCCGACGAGGAAACGACAGCAGCCGCGGACGAGGAAGCGACAGCAGCCACGGAGGAGGAAGCGACAACAGCCACGGACGAGGTAGCGTCAGCAGCCGGGAAGGAGATCGTACCAGCCCCCTGGCCCTGTCCACCATTATCATTATGTCCCCCCTTTCCCGGCCGTCCTGGCCGTCCCCCCCGGTGCCGGCCGCCACGGTGGTGCCGGGCGTAAACCGCGGGCGCCTCTCCGGCGGCGGAGCGCACGACGGGAGACGCCGTTGCAGAAAAGGCGAGCGCGAGCGTGAAGACGAGTCCGAGTGAATGGGCGTGCATCGTGTGCGTGTGCGTGTGCGTGTGGCGTGTAGTGAGTGTGAGGATTAGTTTGAATGACACCAGGTCGGCCTTGAAGGGGAGCCAAGAAAGATCGCGGATCGAAGAAGGCGGAAAAGAGGAAAGAATGAAACCAGGGGATCCAAGGGCGGATCGGGAGATTAAGTATTTCCTCTACCATCAAGGATGTGCGTGGGCCAAGGATGGATCGGGTGATGAATGATGGCAGGATTAGTTTAGTCCCGGAAGTGTTTTGGATACGTGGTGACACACTGCGTGCGGTACATACATGATGCCGCGGCCGTGATGTGAGCGGGAACAGATTGGATGGATAAACGAGACGACCGAACATCGCACAAACCGCGCAAGATCTTCAATAGAGAGCTTGCGCAAAAGCCGCACGCGGCACTATACTTTTTGTGCTCCGCAGCATCACTAGGAGTGTCGAATGGCGCCCTCTGGCCGCCGGGGCGAAAGAAATAAAAAGCCGCATGAGGTGAGTTTGCGCACCCAAAAGCCGCATGCGGCTTTTGCGCAAGCTCTTTAATGAATATGAGGCAGACACGATGCATCAGCCCTTGAACTTGTAAGACTCTGTATAAGAACGCGCACTGTGCGCCGCGCGGAACCACTGCGCATCGCGCAGGTTCAATTTACCGACGACCATTCGGCACATCTGGATACGGCGCCCGTTGTGATTGTCGTTGCCATCCTGAAACACGTGCAAATCCACCAACAAATATGGGACTTGGATACTGAGTGAAAGGCTCGGAGGATTGGCCCGCGTCGGAAAATGAGGAACGAGGGAGAAATCGCTTAGACCGTGCTAACTTTGGACCAGAACACACTTCTGCGTACCATTGCCTTGGATTGGGTTTGTGATGCTATTCGACGATCATTCCGAATCGAGACAGATCCGAGACGGAGTAACGGTTGCCGCCTTGAGCAAGCCTTGGGTTGACTTGGCATAGCATTGGGATCAGCGTCGACTCATAACGTTTGTTTCAGATTCGCGAAGTCACAGTGTCAGTCAAGTGTAAGGGCTCCTCTTTTTTTGCGGTTGAAATACCTGCTCAGGCGACCTTACCACTGGGAGGGAATCTTCCAATGAAACTCCAACTTTTCGCAACATCGGCGCAACCCGCGCGATCTATCCTCGAGTTGGGCCGAAGCGGATGCCGGACAATCTTCAACCCGCTGCTAGTTTCAACACTCCACATCCCGCTTACTCACCTTGACGATTGCGTATAGTTCCATATGGTACCCAATGATACGTGATCTTTGCGTCAAGTCCCAATCCGTCGCCGATGCTGCTGATGAAGTGGCTCACATCCTGTTGCATCCTGTGTTCAGATTTCGATCCTAGAAAGGTCAGAGCTGGAGGTGGAAATGGAACTAGCTAGCATTTTACCGCAATGACCAGATCGAGTAGCCAGAGATTAGGGCTGCTCAATTCTCAGCTCGTCAGCTCGTCTCGTGCAATATTTATGCGAAAGTTGAACAAGCGAAACAAATAGAAATTTCAAACTCCGCTCGGCACGCTTTCTCGCTTTCTCCCTCTTGTCGTTTGCTTGTCGTATGTACATTCACCGCAAGTATCTTCGCATCTCAAGCTTTCGACGTCCGTCATCATTTGAGATGTTCCCGCTGTTGTCGTTCCCGGTACTGCTAGAGGATGTGGCTCACGTGGGCCGTTCGCATAGCGGCTAGCTTCTCTACCACGGAGCCAAACGGAATAGAAATTGGCGGGAAATCTTAACCCCGCAATCACTCGCAATTGTGATCCACCAATGCTGACCTAATCCCTGATAGCGACCGCCATGCACATCTCTGAAGCTTTGAAGTCTGCAGTCTGTGGGTCTCAGACGCGCCCGTTCATTCGAATCCCGGTGCTCCACTCAAGCTGCACCACACAGACCAACCCCGGCCCTTCCGTGACCTTGATCCTTCGCGTTGTCGGTCTTCCCGGAATCTTGCGCGATTTTACCCTGATGTCGATGTCCTGATTTCTATGTTAAAATGTATACCTGCCTGCTATCATTGGCTTTCTTGGGGTTACCCTTCTGCATTGGGAGGCCCAGGAATTTAATTCTTAAATCCCTGTGTGAAATTGGGAATTTCTCTGCTCCCAGCTGACTCGGAGTTGGTGGTACGTCTGCCATCCAGTTCTTTGCCCTGGATGAGCGAGGCGTACATGAATAACTCGACACACTGTGAGTCGCATTTCCTAGTACAAAACACACCCGTTGGAGATGGCCCGAGCGGCAGGGGGTAAGGCAGCAAGCGAGTCGATACGATGGATGTAAAGCTAAGACAGAGGGGGCCTCGTGACTTCATACCACCACCATCTTTGGTGGCCGGTGTGAAGCCGCGCGGTCCTCCCCCGTCGTGGCAATCGACTAGGGTGCGATAAGCCCCCTACCACGTTCATGTGGCCCCCGGACCGGGGTGGGACAGCGAGCCCTCTACAGCGCGAGCAGTGAGCTCAGCGCTCCGACGAGCCTCGGACTTAAAAAATACGTAAATTACGTTCGTGGACATGAATAGAACACAGCTGTCCAGAAATGCTCCCACACGCCCCTTCGCACTACACCACCACGTCGACGACGAAACCGACCTGCAGGAAGTGCCGCCCGCGATGAGCAGCGCCCACCCTCAGCTGCAAACCCACCGACCCAGGCTGCTTGGGTAATCCTGCATAGCAGCACGGGACCCAGCCCCAGAATATATAAAGGGCGAGAGGACGAAAAAGACGAGAAAAAAGGAGAGACCGGAACTCCCACCAAACGCAAAGTGAGTCCAGACACAGAAGACGGAACTGCGCTGACCATTGCAATAAGAAGTGTCTGACGGCACGAACACCTTCAGTTTTGCCGCTCCGCCGCCGCCGCCGCCACCCCCGTCCACACCGCGCAAACTCGCCAAAGCGTCCGAAGGCACCTTCAGACCTCCCGACCGCGACGAAAAGCCCCGGCCCTCCCCTGCTGTACGCAAAACCGGCCTGAACATCCCCGGTGTGTACACCTCTGACCTCGACGTCACCACCGGTGCCCAACTTGACCCCGACGACGAAGACGACCCCACGTCAGGCCGTATCTCCCCCATCCGCTTCTCTGCATCGCCGCCCCCACAGCACACGCCCGCGCCCCCCAGTCCCACGCCCAGCGCAGACCTTCACGCCGACGACGACCACGACCAGATGAGCGAGGACGACGACATGAACACCAATCCACCGCAGCAGCCCCCGGTCCAGCCCCCGGTTCAGCCCCCGGTCCAGCCGGGCCCCGTACTCGGCCACGCCGGCGCCGCCATGCTCGGGGCCATCGCCCCCGACATCCTCCCTACCCACGGGGAACTAATGGCATTCATCCCCATTGGACGCGCACAAAACCCCAACCTCGGACGGCTGCCAGCCCAACCCGCGCCGACGACCAACGCCGAAGGCCGCCCCCCCTACATGAAAGCGAGCGGTAACACCCGCAACATCGTCATCACCAGCGCCAGGACGTTCGCCAACGTCAAGCCCACCCAAGTTGCCGAGGTCGAAGAAAACCGCGATGAGTACGATCCTACGCACCCCATCTACGGCACACTAACCAAGTGTAAAAGGTACCTCGCGTTCACCGTGATGCTTGGTGGCCAACGCTTCTTCACATGCTACAAGAATGTCCTTGACGACATCTATAAAACCGTCGCATCCATCGCGAGCCCCGCCGAGATGGAGCTCTACCGCGCCGCCCCCATCGAGGTCCAGTCTGCCGACTGGAGCAGGAAGTACGAAGACCCCTTCACCATCTTCGCCCGCTTCCCCGACCCAGCCATCCGAACCAAGATATGGAACCAACGCCTATTCGCGGCGACGAGGGACCTTGCGTGGTATGCGGACACTATAGACCCAGGTGCGTAACAGTCACTACATGCACAGCACATACCTAACATACTACCTAGCCCGCCGCTCATGGACCATCAGCATCTGGGGGCTCACCGACGCCGCCGGCAGTGTCGAGAGGATCCTCGCGTACATACGCGCGGCCATGATCCTCTACATGTGCTCGACCCCCCAGGTCATCCACCAAATCGCCCAGATGACGCAAGGAGATAACGGCCTCAGCGCCTTCGAACGTACGCTCCGTGTCGCCAAGTCCGTCGACGCTCACTTCTTCCCCCACCCGACGGACCCCCTCGTCTGCCTGTACATGAAACCTGTCGGCGACAACGAGGCGGACAACGAGGTCCTCAAACGCATGCTCCGCACCGTCGCCCTCTCGTACAAGATGCTCGCCTTCACCCCCAAGTCGTACAAAGGCGACCCGTCCGAATGCGTGATCTGTAAAGCAGACACGCACCTCGCCTACCTCTGCCCCCTCCCCCACCCTGTCGTCGCGGGCGAAGAGTGGTGGGGCCCGCCTGACCAGATGTCCAAGCTCACTGAGGGTATCCTTGCGGTGAACCCGAGCCCATCGCGCTCGGGACCATCGGGCAATGGGAGCACTGGCGGGAATGGCGGCGGAAACCGGAACAACGGCCGCCGCTTCGGCGGCGGGAACAACGGTGGCGGAAACGGCAACAACAACGGAGGCCGCCGCCGCGGCGGCCCCCGCGCCTAGCGTACCTCGCCGTGGTCGCTGTCATCGCCGTTGTCGCCAAGAAGACCTACCATACTTATTGCATGCTACTAAAATATTTCCCTCTCGCGCGCGCACTGTTCAACCAGCCGCCCACTCTCGTCCCGTAGAACCTGTACCCCCCTGCTCATATATATATATATAACTGTGCTTCTGAAACTGCGCGAGGAGGATACTTAAGTGGTCCAATAAGGAATTCTTGGGTCTGGGCCCAAAAGAAGTCGCACGGCATGACCGCGCGCAACCCGAGCCCGCCAAATTTACTGACCGCATCTCGCAGATGCGGGACAGGAAACGGGTGAGGGACAAGCGTGAGCGTGCACCGTGGGGGTCGATCCCCTCACGGTGCGCACACACGCCGCAACGGCAGGGCTTCACTACAGTAAGCCGGGGTCTGCCGGCCAGCACTCCTGGTATGGTAGTCACTGATCGGCGCGCTCCCGCGAAGCGTACCGGGACGTGGCTTCCAACCCCTCTCGAGGCAAGTCACCAGCGACCTTAGCGCGGTCGCTGGTGAGTCTCACAATTTTATTGCAACTACTATGAACAATAATACTAACGATTCCGAAAGATCGTATACAGGTGACACTATATCTGCCGCAGGAAGACTCTCGGAGGCTGGAGGGAGCGACGACTCCGCCGCCGGCCGCCGTTCTCCTGATGAAGGCTTTCGTGTTGGAGGGGATCTGGCTGATGGTTGTCCGGAGGTGAACCGGAATGACCACCAACCCCCCTGGGGAAGGAGTCCCCGCGGATCTGATGAAGGACAATCAACAGCAACTCTGGGCGCCATACGTGCGACAGGGGACGCCCGTGTGGGCGTTGATGTGCGATACGCGCAGGGGGAAGTAGTACACGCCCCGCTCCATGAACAGGGAGAAATCGCGGAACGCGTTGGCAGACCGAGAAGGAATGCCAGACAGCCGATATGGCTGAGCCAGAACGGGTGGGACGAAATGAACGCCCACCTTAACCGTGACGCAGATGCCCACACCCCAGACCCGCCGCCTGAGCCTCCGCCCTCAGATGGAGGCATGACCCCCCCACGAGGGCCGTCGCCGGCGAGAACAGCTACGCCGCCACGTGCACCGTCACCCACCCCCCCGCCAGCAGATGACCCACTGCAGCAAGACCTGCCCCCACCTCCCCGACAGGGAGCGGGCCCAGGCATGAGAGACCACCCGTATGAACAACGAACTTATCCTGGCCCAAGCCGAGCACGGGCCGGAGGGGGTAAGAAAACATTTAAAGCATCCATCAAAGTAGCGGCGCAGAACATATCTGGCCACGGAAATCTAAATGTTAACCATGAGGAAAATAAATGGTTTAAAATGTGGCAAATTATGCGTGAAGACAAAGTAGGCGTGATGATAGTATCCGAAGCTCACATGGACGAAAAGAGACGAGATGACATCCAAGGACTCTTCGGGCGAGTCCTGCGAATTGAATACACGGAAGACCCCATAAACGTGAACGCGAGAGGGGTAGCCATAGTCCTGAACAAGAACCTGGTAAATATGGACAACATCAAGAGGACGGAGATAATACCTGGTCGGGCACTCCTCCTCGAGATGAAAAATGTCGATGGAAGCCCCCTGTCGGTACTCGGTGTCTATGGACCCAACGCTCCGGGTGAAAATGCAGCCTTCTGGACTGAAATTAAGGACTGGTTCATAGCGCACCCCAGAGTGCGACGGCCAGACATACTAGGCGGAGACACAAATCTCGTGGAAGATGCACTAGACCGGCTCCCTTCACACCCAGACGGGAACGCACAGGTAACAGCCTTCGACGAGATGAAATCATACCTCAGACTGGTAGACGGCTGGAGGGAGACATACCCCACGACACGATCGTACACGTACCACCAAATCCACACTGGCTCCCAGTCCCGAATCGACAGGATATACGTGAAACGGGGACGCTTTGAGCATACATTTGAGTGGGATATTAAAACAATAGGAATACGCACCGACCACCGTATGATATCAATGAGGCTGACCACGGAAGAAGCGCCGACCATAGGACATGGACGATGGGTATGGTCAGCATACTTAATACGAGATAAAAAACTCGCGGAATATATCCACGAGCGCGGGATGACCCTTCTAGCAGACCTCGAAGTGGTCTCAAATTGGACTGTACGCGATCCAAAGTACAACAAACAGACCCTGTGGGCGAAGTTCAAGCTCGATATAACTAAGAAAGCCCGGGAACGTGCCAAAATCGCAGTCCCAAAAATAATCCAGGAAATTGCAGAGTTAGAAACAAAGCTCGACCTCATAATGGCTGAGGCTGAGCTATCTGAGGAAGAAAAAAAACTGTCCTCAGCAATAATAACACAGAAGCTAGCGACACTCCAACAGCAGAGATACCAGGCCTCTCGCATGAACGTGCAGATCCAGAACAGGCTCGAAGGCGAAATCATCGGCCGGTACTGGTCTAGAGTGAACAAACCAAGTAAACCTCGAGAAATAATCCACAGATTACGGAAGGGGACCGGAGCACCGAATGCGGGACCAGTGCAGTACGAGACAAACTCACAAAATATGGCAACAATAGCCAGGAACTACCACAACAAACTCCAGTCCGATCGGCCGGACACAGCACCAGAAACACGGGAGGGAAAGATTGAGACAGTCCTGGCGTGCACCCAGAGAAGGGTAACGCCAGAACAAATCGAAGAACTCAAAGCGAGACTCACCCTAGAAGATGTCCGCATGGCTCTCCGTCTCTCGTCAAATTTCAAGGCACCCGGTCTGGACGGAATTCTATATGAGCTATGGAAAACACTCGACGCTAGATGTGTCACTGCAACAAAATTGAAGAAACCAGCCTTTGACATACTCAAGGCAATGCACGCCGTCTACAACGACATCGAAATCCATGGCATGGCAGCAAACACGGGTTTCTCTAAAAGCTGGATGTGTCCCCTATACAAGAAGAACGATAAATCCGATATCGCCAATTATAGACCGATATCATTACTAAACACAGACTACAAAGTATTCACAAAGGCACTCACCATAAAATTAGCCAAGGTAGCGCCGCACTTGATACACCCGAACCAAGCAGGATTCGTCCCAGGCAGACATATATACGACCAAATATGGCTGACGAAACGGATAATAGAACTCGCCGAAGCTACAGAAAAGAAAGGTGTTATCGTAGCACTCGACCAAGAGAAAGCATACGATAAAGTGGAACATGACTACTTATGGCGGGCGATGCGCAGCTACAATATCCCAGATGAATTCATCAACACAATCAAAGCCTTGTATAGCGACGCATTCACATACGTTATTGTGAACGGCGAAACTTGTGAACACGCCTTCAAAGTCACCAGAGGAGTTAGACAAGGAGACCCACTGTCCTGCCTCCTTTTCGACCTCGCGATCGAGCCCCTGGCAGAAGCACTCCGTCAGTCGGACTTGAAAGGCTTCAAGATCGAAGGGACACATGAGAGACTCATTGCGACACTGTTCGCAGATGACACCCTGGTGTACCTAGACTGGGGAGACGACTTTGGAAGCCTCGTTGAGATACTCGATGAGTGGTGTATAGCTGCCGGTGCCAAGTTTAATATCAACAAGACGGAAATAATCCCAATAGGGAAGATTACACACCGTGACAATGTGCGCGAGACAAGATGTGTCAACGGGCAGGATGGAACCGAGATTCCAGCACATGTCAAAATCGCGGCGGAAGGTGAACCGATCCGCACCCTGGGAGCATGGGTAGGAAACGGCGTGGAGCAAGTTGAAACATGGGCACGAACGCTTGAGAAAATTGATGCCGCCCTTGAGCAGTGGGACCTAGGGCACCCAACGATGGAAGGTCGACGACTAATAATATTAATGGTGGTTGGCGGGATGACACAGTATCTGGCGAAAGTCCAAGGAATGCCGAAAGAAGTCGAAGAACGGCTGGAAAAGAGAATACGGCATTTTCTGTGGGCAGAGAAAACAAATGTAACGGTGAACAAAGAAACAGTGTACGCGCCCATAGACGATGGAGGCCGCAACCTACTGGACATTGGAGCACGAAATGAAGCAATATCTATCACCTGGCTGAAGTCCTATCTCACCTTCGGAAACGGAAGGCCACTATGGGCATATGTAACAGATGAGATTATGTCTGTTCATGCACTAGGGGCGTACGACTCAGTTGCGATCGCACTACGCATGAACCCATACCTTCAGAAATGGAGCCCAACAAGGGCAGACATCGGAAATGATCTCCTGCGGATGATAAAAGCGGGGGAAAAGTATGATGTAAGGATGGAAGGCATAGCGATCTCCAGAGAAATCCAGAGAGACATGCCGATATGGTACCACAAGAAATCATCGGCAGCAAGGACACTGTTCAACCGAGGACCCGAGGTGGCATGCTTGAAGAAGAACCACAAAGTCCGCCTGGTGAAAGACGCCGAAACCCTAGCGAGACGACGGGGGTCGGCGCGACATCTAGCACGCAGAGATTGCAGGTGCGATGCCTGCAAGACGACAAGGCAGGAGTGCCGACCCCGCAGATGCCAGAACCCCCACAAGTGCTATGTGCGTGCACAAGCAATGATGGACTCCCTGCAGAACAAATGGAACCCTATGTGCCCGCAACCTGAAGACTACGAGGGCTACCAACAGGCGGAGAATGAACCCGGAGAGGACCCGGAGATGGTAGAGTTCAACCCAGAAGTAACGACACACGGGACAATATCGGACACTTTCCGTATATTCACACAACCAGAGGACAACCCTGAGGCAGGGACGACAGCTCCAAACACAAGGCACACGCCGGACCCAGATGCAGCACGCACCACAGTATACACGGACGGGTCCGCATCCGGAAACGGAGCCGACAATGCGCGTGCGGGCGCTGGAATCTTCTATGGAGAAGGCGACGAGAGAAACAGAGCAATCCGAGTCCCGGATGAGTGGAACCCCTCAAACCAAGTAGGTGAAGTTCTTGCAATCAAGGAAACTGTGGAAGACTGCCCGGTAGATGTCCCATTAGAGCTTATTAGCGACTCGAAGTACGCGATAGAGGGGCTCACAAAACATCGCGTCAAGTGGGAAAATGAAGGCTTTTTAACGGTCACGAACGGAGAGCTGATGAAACTCACGGTCGCGAAGCTGCGTGGACGCAAAGCGAAAACATCCTTCAAATGGGTCAAAGGACACTCAGGTGTTGAAGGGAATGAAGGCGCGGACGTACTGGCTGGCGAAGGAGCTGGAAAGGCACAACCAGACATCATAGGAACAACAATTGAGGCTGACCTTCTCCTACCGGGGGCGAAGCTTAGCGTAATGACACAATCCCTCGCCTACAAAATAATACGTCAACTCAAAATGAAAACAGATACGTACCAGGACGCACTCGACCGCAAAGCGACACAGCAGAATATGGAATTAGCACAAGGAGCTGCAACCGATGACGACGGGGAAGCGCCGCCCAGAGGAAAGGTGTGGCGGGCAGCGAGACACAAGGACTTCTCCCGAAGCATCAGATTCTTCATGTGGATGCTCGTGCACGGAGGATACAAAGTTGGGCAGCACTGGGAAAATATCCCAGGACACCAGCAGAAGGCGACATGCCCGTACTGCGAAGTCACGGAGTCCATGGACCATATACTCACCCAATGCGACCTTCCGGGCCAGGAACTCGTCTGGAACCTCGCATCCGAGTTATGGCAGCTCAAAACCAGCAAAGACCTCCGCCCGACGATGGGGGAGATCATGGCTTGCGGCGTGATCAAACGCGACGACCAAGGCACGACCCGCCTATTCAGAATCGTAGTCTCGGAATCTGCTCACCTTATCTGGAAGCTCCGTAACGAAAGGGTAATTCAGGAGAAAGATGCCGCGTCAGAGCGGGAAATCCGAAACAGATGGTGCAAGGCAATAAATAACAGATTGAACCTAGACTGCATACTGACAAACCAGATGAAGTACGGCAAGAAAGCCATAAAAAAGACACTAGTGAAGAAAACCTGGTGCAAAGTTCTGAAGGATGAAGACGCACTCCCTGCTGATTGGACTAGGGAAACCGGAGTTTTAGTGGGTGTCGGCTGAGGGAATGAGAGAAGGCTAGCTTGCTAGCCGGACCAAATTTCCGATGATGCTGAAACCCCACACGCGGTGCCGCGAAGAATCGGGCACCAGTGCTTTTGAGCATTTCTTCGGGTGGTTGTAGTCGTCTGGCCGGGTTCAAAATCCAAGGCCTCAAATTAGCGGGCGAAGAGGGGACGACTAGGTCGGCTCGGATGATCCGTCGGAAGGTGCTGGCCTGTGCAGCACAAGAGGCGGTGACGAGAGATAGAAATATCTTTTCTCTTTGCTAACCCAAACGCTCCACAAAAAAAAAAAAAAAAAAATAAAGCTAAGACAGAATGATGTGATGATGTAATCTACGCGGTCACGGGTATGGATGCCGCGCTCAGCGGCTCCACCGTCATCAAAATCAATTTCACTGTCTTAAATGAATCGACTGTCGCTGCGGGAACGCCGCTTGCGTTACAGCTGGTTTCGCGCCGGTTTGGGCGCCGTACGAGATATCCACGGTGCTGCTGCTGACCGGATAATTCTTATACCCGTCCCGCGGTTCCGGTCAGTCAATTCCTTTCACATTTAAACCCGATCCTCTATGGCTACGACCAGCTCAGATCGATCCCCGGGCGCATCGGAATCTCCACATCTGGCAGATGCTCCCCCGGGCTCTTCCCTTGAAGCGCATACTCCAAGAATTCCTTCGGCGATGCAAATTCCATACGATGGACAGCGAGGTAGCCGTCCGACCAGAAGTAATACTGGCCTCCAGCGGTGAGGAGTCAGACCTCGCCGCAAGCAGCGCGCATGTAAGCCACTGGCTCGACGGAGCCGGGTACATCAAAGACGTCTTGAAACAGTTTTTCGATCTTGAGCTTCCCATCGACGGTCTGCTCGAAGAGACGGAGGAGGTAGTCCCAGTCGTCCCAGTCCGTTGACCAGGGTCTGGGGAGTGTCGGGTCGGCGTAGCAGTCTTTGTAGAGATGGATACGGGGAGGTGGGGCGTGCTCGCAGGAATCCTCGTCGATTCTCTGTGCATGCCTACAAGGGTTCAAGATCCGAATAACTGGTAAAAACAGGAAGCTTACGGTGTGCATCTACTGAAACAATTCGAGCGACCTAACGGCGGCTGGAAGACAGAAACGGCATTGGTGCCGGTATGAATTTCCCGCTACCCTTTTAAAGGTGATCAGTCGGCTGTGTCAAGTTTGAGGCTGTGTGTGCGATCGCCCAGGTGGAACCACTTCTATGCGTCACAATGAGCCATCGGAGATTTTCGATTACGGGTAGTTTGAAGAATCTGAACAAAACCATTAGGACTTGTCAGAATCTCATCTGCGCGAAACAGAAGAGAAATCGTATACAATAAGTTGGATAACAACTTTCAATCTGCACGTGCCAGTTCAATTCAGGGGCCCCAAGCGGACCGCGGTCTGAAACCGAGTAAAGGGTGAGCAGTCTCAGACGTTCCATTCTCGCGGAGACTCTTCATTCTTCCCCACACCCCTCGATGTTATTCAGCCGAAATCGCTCCTCGCAGCCACAGGTATGTGTCCTTCCCCATGAGTATTACGTAGTATTGGCACATCCGCGGGATGGACCCACGGGGGCGCTCTCTCGATTTATCGGCCGCGCCAAAAAGCACAGGTCTTGAGACAGGTTCGTTGGCTGCACATTAGTCTTCACTGCTAAACGGGAGCGGCACACAGGTCGAGAGCGCCCTGCTCAGGTTCGCGGGGAACTCACCGCTCGATGCTCGAGTAGCTCGAGCATTGTCTGGGTCACTGTGAATTACCTCCCCATCGATTGAGCCCCCGTGCTGAACTAGGGCACCACCAGCAATGGTACGTTCTCACTGGAAAGCGTTCAAATCACCGCGCACTTGTTCCAGGGATCCCCGGTCATCGCCATTCGCGAACTCAACATAGCGATGGGTACGCAGGAACCCTAGACGAGCACTCCTCAGGCCCCAGCTTTAGGTTCGGAACAAGCCCCGTTCTGACGGTGCCGTGATGCCGGGACAGAACAAAGAGAGGCAAATACAGAACAAATAGACCAAACACGCCTTCGTCAGAAGGGGCTTGCTTCAAACTCCGTCAAACAGAGGACCTAAAAGTTGCCCTCTACTGCCACATCGCGGCCTCATTCCGCCTCGGTCAATTAGTAAAACTTTTAGTTCATCAGCCTGGCTACAACATCTATTAAGACTTTGGAAGATTTGGACTGATATTCATCGAGCTCGACACCTTCGAAAGGATGATTCTATTGAGGAACCCGGCTTTCATTTCAATGGAAACCCCCGTAGCCGAGGAACTCCTTCAAAGTGTCTAATCGGAAGCCCCACCGGCGTCGCCGATGCAGGGCCGATCGCGTAGCGGAGTTTGAAGTCCGGATCACCGACCAAAGTAAGTCAAACAACGCGTCGCGGCCATGCTCCGCGCCTCCAGACGCAATCTATGCCCTTCGAATTACTCAAGGCCGGGGTTACGATTGGACAGAAAATGAAGAAAATGTACGCGCATCTTCGCGCTAGCCATTTTCCTTGCCTGTATTCACATTTTACTCAAGGAAATGCTCAACACTTTCGATAACGACAAGGCACATGTTTCTGTGAAATGGCTCATTCAGCTGGTCACAAAGCGTGGGCTTATAGTTCGCCATCTTTTTCTGGTAAAACACGAGTCGACGGGGGCATCACATTACATCGCTGTTTGTCGGACGGACGGTACATCTGTGATTGTTGTATGCCTTCCAATCTGGGAATCCCTTGTCGCCACTTTTTTGCATTTGGATTGATGTTCAGAATCTCCCCTTCCACGTCTCACTGATTCGACCGAGGCATGTGGTTCACTTCCTCTATCATTTAGATTCGCTGATGCTTCCTCTGTAGGTGGTACCAGGACCCGGGATTTGCTGTTGAATCTGTCCTGGCTGTGTGCCGCAATCGAGACCTCGGTCCGCAGGACTTCAGGTTACCAACGAAGACCATACGCTCCGCATTCGCTTCAAATCCCCTCGACAGTACATCCCATGAAACTACACCACCTCCCTCCACGCAGACAGTCCCAGCTCGCGATGTCTTCCACAACGTTCAGGCGGCGATCCGGCCTCTTATTGCTGGCATACAGACACGTGAACAGGTCTCGGAGCTCATAAGCAGTCTCGAAGGCTTACAGTACACTTCATTTTCTTGGATTGGGCACATACTGAGTTAACACCCAACAGTCAGAGAAATCTCGACGAGACTCGCCGAGAACAAATCATTGACCCACCGGTGATCTCTCACAAAGGCCGTCCACGTACAATGCGACTTACAAATGCGCGCGAGGGCCGACAGAGAGGAGGCGGTGTTACTCAGCACTGTTGCACGTGTTGAGACGGCCGGTCCTGCCGCCAAAAGATCACGGGTTGGCAGGACTTACAAGTGTACTCTGTGTCGGGAGGAGGGACACAATCGTTCCAAATGTCCTCTTCAATCATAGAATATCTTGTGTATTTTCTACTTGAAACATGAGCCCCGGGCCGGTGCTTGGCTCCGGGTTTCACTTCCCGTTTCAGCCCACCGCCGGTGAGGGAAACCCTTGGAATCCGGGTTTCCAAATAGTACAATTGTTTTATGAGGGGTTTCTCTTGAAACCCGGGTTTCTCAGTAGAATAATACCCTTCGAAAAGTGGCTTAAACACCACCTTTCTTGACAGGCCTCAAAGATATTTATTTTGAGCCAGGAAAAAAAGTTTGTCCCTGGGCCGGATACCTCCACCATATATCTTGGAGTCAAGCATTACTCCAATGGATTCTGGGCCCTGTGTTCAATGTTATATCGCATCGATCCTCCAGAAATCAGTGAAATCACGTACATTGTCACGGACTGTGACCTATCCATTCTCGTCACATCCAGTCGCTAAATATTCACTATGCCTCGAATACAAGCTATAAAATCACTTTTCGAGCACAGATGAATGGTGGATGTTCAGGGATATGCTAGAGATGCAGTTTCCATATTGAATGAGGAGAATATAGACGGAATGGCGTCAATGGAGAGGTTTGGCCTCCAAACATATATGTGGGCTCCAGTTGAATCACAATTGGCCAGAATAAACCTCCAAAGCATTTCACATAACATATTAAACATTGAAGGCTTGGTTTCCAGATACTACAGTGCTTTCCTCCCTTCCTACAAGAAGATGCCGTGGATTTAAGGAGGCGAGGAAATCCAGCTATCTTAATACCTCTCAACTCCGTTTTTTCGGGTCCACAAATGAACGCTCAAAAAGTCCTGGAATTGTGCCGCAGGTCAGCAGAGGACGTGTCGAGGTCAGGATGATGAATGTGACAGGATGTGACCGTCCGTTTCCCACACTTCGGTGAGCACTGGGTACCATGGACCATCACCTTAAAAATGTAAGAATATTCGGGGCGATTCCGAGGATGACCCTGAACGATTCGCTCTGCAATAACCCATTGCCCCACCTCGTTCCTAGACTTGTAGAGGATGATTTCCGAAAATAGACGAAGAAGCGATCAACACGTAGATTCAAGAACAGTGGTCGGCTGAATCGGACATGTAAATGTAGTCTAGACGGCCCAGGGATATGACCGCAGATATCCAGTTCATACCTAGTGATTTGAGGACATATTGAGTGCGTTGTGAAAGGATTCATAAGTCCTTTGTTTGGCGGAGTTTGAAGCAAGCCCCTTCAGCGAAGGGCCGGCTTGCCGGACCGGAGCTGCGCAGGCTTGCTCCGAACCTACCCCAGCTTGTCCGTTTTTCGTTGCTTGTTTTCAGTGAAGGCTCTGGTTTCTATTCGTTTACCTGGTTATCTGGATCACTTCTGGGATACTAACGTCTCCGACTCACACACTATGTCGAAGGCTCGAAGCACACTCAGGTTGCACATCACCAAAGGTAGATTTTGCGCACAAGGTGAGGTGACTTTATTTGGGTGACGGTTCATGCTAGCTATACACTCACATCGCCAGGTACATGGTGAATTTTCTCATCGCACGGACAGATTTCGATATCGACGGAGCAGTAGAACACTCTATTCTTTGCACCGCCAGCTTGCCGCCAGCTATGCCCCGGTCCTCATCTAAATGACGCAATGCATTTCGGACGCCAGCGAGTGACAGCTGCAGTTCGTCAGCCCCACTCTTCGCAACCGAACTTGATGTGAGTGCCCTTGTACTCAAATAGATAGTAGCGGCCTCACTATCACCGATAGCCCTCACCGGTCACCCACCATCGGCATGCCTCACAAACCGCTCTCCTGGCTCTCCTGGCTCCTTGTGTGCCTCTGGATGACACTAGCATCTTCATCCCACGTCTACCACATCCCCTCCGCCGCGAGCAACAAATCTAGCACCGCCCAATTCACCTCCGTCGCCTCCGGCCTCGACGCGCCCAAGGTCCACCCCGTCAACGCCAGCGCCTTCGACCTCTGGTACTTCGACGTCGTCTCGTCTGACCCGCACTCGCTCGCCTCCGTCGTCGTGGCCTTTTACACCGCCACCGCGACCGCGTTCCCCTTCTTTGCGCCGTCGGACTCGATTACGCTCGCGCAGATAGCGATATCCTTCCCGAATGGCACGACTTTCAACGCGGCGGCTAGTGCGGACGGCGCGACCGTGACCGTCGACGACAACGTCTCAAGCGGCGTATGGCATGGATCGGGTTTGAGTTGGACGCATAACGGCGATTCGAGGTACACTGTCGTGGTCGATGCGCCGCACATGGGGGTTAAAGGCACGATAAAATTCCACGCAGTCCGTGCCGGAGAATAATCAGATGGACAATGAACTAACTTGGGATTGCTTTCAAGGTTGCGCCAGCTCACTACCCCTGCGGGCCCGCGGTTGCTCGACAGAACATGGAGGTTGGCCCCGGCATCGGCTGGGCAAACGCCATCCCAGACGCCGCCGCATCCGTCGAATTGAAAGTGCGCGGCACAAAGCTCGCGTTCAATGGCATCGGCTATCATGACAAAGTGTGTCCTCCTCTCCGCAACCCAAGGGATCCCTCACGGCGAGAATTTCAGAACTGGAGCGATCAGCTCTTCACCGCCAACGTGGCGACGTGGTATTGGGGCCACGGACGTCTCGACGCGTATTCCCTTGTCTGGTTCGACTTCCTCGCGCTCGACGGGACAGAGCACGTCAGCGCCTACGCCGCCAAGGACGGTAAAATCATCGCCGCCAGCTGCGCGCCGACCAGCCTCCGCGTCCGCCCGACGGGGCAGAACGCCACGTACCCGCCCGTCCGCAGCACGGGGAACCCATCAGGATACCACATCACGCTCGACCTCGCGAGGGAGGGCACACTGGAGATGGACGTGAGTTTGACGGGGATCCTCGTGGACAACGTGCTATCGGAATATACGCGCGCGGTGGGGGATATCACGGGTGTATTGGTCCCCGTTGGGGGGCACGAGGGCGGGAAAGAGCGGAAGGTGATGAGAGGGAGGGCGTTGATTGATCAGGTTAAGATGACAGACTAGTGTTTGAGGCTCGCCTTTATTGATGAAGATGTTTCACGAAGAGCAGTGGGAAATTCACCGTGCGAAGTTCGTTTACGACCGGGTCTCGGGTTTCAGTATCAGGCAGCCTAGGTTTTCCGCGATATGGGATTGTCCCGCGAGCATTGAGTGAACGTACATGGCCTCACTCAAGCAGCAAACGACAACGACGATGTTTCATCGACTACCAGAGGAACAACCGGAAGAGACAGATGAATGGTTCTGCTACGGAGTGGAATTCAATGCGGCATAGTCTATCGACGGGGAGGTCATTGCGCCGGGGAGTCATTAGATTTAATGAATGACCGAATGCAATGGGCGAGAGCAGATCAGTTCTTCTCGTCCGATTCCCAGGCGTGGTCATCGCCAGCCCAGTATGACCTGCCCGAGAGAACAACAGTAAGTAACTGTCATTTGTGCGCGCATTTACGCTTACAGAGGGAAGTCGAGCATGGGCGGCGGCGGTCCAGCTGGGGGAATATCCGCATATGTAATACTTGACGATCCCGGGACACCGAAAGGCGGCGGGGGGCATGCCGATGCAGGATCAAGACGAATGGGAACTTCGATCTCGAGATTGTTTCCAATACCTGGGAAAGGTACGACGAACCGCAGAGCGTACTGAAGAGAGCAGATGAGCGGTTTGCAGGGAAACAGAAAGGGATAATTGAATTACCTGCCAGGCCAGCGTTTCGGTGCTCCATGTCGGCGCATAAGGTATCGCTAGTTCTGACTCGAAATGCATGGCGCGCCTCCAGATGCCGTGGACCTTTTCATTCTTTCCCCCAGGGACAGGCGTCCACACCGGTTCGTCTACCTTTTGCTGGACGGCCCGCGTGGCATCACCCAACCCCCCTTCTCGGCCAAACACATTCTCGGCGTGGCTCTTTTTTTCCCTGACACGTATCTCCGCCCTCCGCCAAAGTGTCACTTTCACATCAGAGGCCAGGGCGGGGAGCGCGGGAAACAGAGTCTTCCCATGCTTGTCGACTGGACCATCCGAAATATGCACTGGCTTGGTCTCGGTCTCGACGGTGAAGCGAAACGGGATGGAAGTGGCGATCGGGAATGAGCTCATGTCGTGAATCGTCAGCTCGAGAAGGAGGGGAGGTCAGCTGGTTTTTAGCAGCGAGGACAAAGAAGGTAAATACCTTGACCCGCGCATACGAATAATCGCCCCAGATGCCCTGCCTGACTTTCTCCTCGTGTGCGATATCCCTCCACGGGCCATCCCAGCCTTGCCTCAAGGATTCCTTGGCCAACAACTGTCTTTGCGAGGCAGCAGGAACAATTGAAATGAGTCTCCGAATAGGAGTCCGCTCGCCCACAACCTCCAGCGAATAGCTGATTATCGCCTTCTGATTCGATCCCCAGCAATGGAAGGAAGGTGGCAGGTTGTCAGGGAGGACGAATTGGAAAGGGCACGATAGGATATGAGAGCCGGGCTCGGGATATGCGGTCCCTCGATCCAGAGGGCCAGCTCTGTGTGAACCAGCTGAGTGGCAGCAAAGTGGATGTTGAAAAAGGAAACGGCAGACGATGAAATGAACCAACTATAATCGTTTGGGAATGGTCGGTACTTCCATTGGCATTCACGATAATTATCTTTCTACGAGACAATGGGACGCCGAAAAACGATGAGGGGGGGAGACATACGTGTAAATGGTCCCTCTAAACTTGATTCGCAAGTGCGTGAGATTGGCCTTCTGCGCTAAGGCGACATTCAATTCGACACGCCCGTGGATCGTCTCTCCCGCGACGCGGGTAATGTCTTGGAAATGGAGCGTTACTGGCCCATCTGTTTCCGACGGGGTGTTCGTGGAAGCCATGAGTTCCGAGAGAAATGTGGGCGGTCAACAAGTTTTATAGAGGACGGGTATCAATCTGCTACATGACGGCAGCGACAGTCAGAATTAATTGCTGTGGCACAGCCTTGGGAGCGCTTACTTTCACGGTGACCGGTTCGACCAGATATCCGTTCTTGTCGCCATGAGAAATGATGAGACATGGTGATCCTTGGGAGACTCAATCAACCTTGACTGGCTGAGCTGAGTACAGGAGGATGATCGTTTGGGACAAGAGCGGCCATCAGTGGCAGTGCAGCACTGGTATCAAGGAAGGATCGCCGTATGCGGAAGGTCCAACTTATCATTCCAACAGTTTGTGCGAAGACCGCGGGTACTTGTCACGGGGAGAATAACCCAAAACCATGCCAAGAAATCGAAAAGAAATGGAGAAAGAATTTACAATAACGTATTCGGCGCTCAAAGACTTGTGTATGGTTTAGAATATCTTTCTCATAAGGGGGGGAATCTGAAAGACATCTAAAAGAAGATGATCAACTTAGCTATAGGAATTTTGAATGAGTTCTGTGTTGTCAATCTACTAACATGCAAAAGCTATTGTAAAATAATTTCTTCGTTTCTTTTCAATGCTTTTGCATGGATCTTTTGTTTATCCCTCCTGTATGATTCACGGCAAATAGAGCGGAGGGAATTCTGGGTGAGATAGCTCACCTCATAAGCATTCGAGCGAAGGTGCTCCCGGTTGGTTGTGTTCAGTTTCAAGTTGTCAGCCAAACGGTGAAACTTCTCATCAGCTTGACATATTTACATATCACCATCGTTCATGATCCTGACGCTCACTGCTCAGATTGATGGCTGCCCGGGCCCTAGATTAGTTCAGGGATCCGCACAAAAATTAGTTTTCCATTCCTGCATCAAAGTGTTCTAAAATTTTCTTGGGATGGTCATGAATCGCAAATGAAGTTGGTTCGTCAGCACAACAGAAATAACGATTGTTACGGATTTTCGTTAAGCCGTGTAGCCCGGGGGCGGCTCGTCGGAGAGGCCTAAAGCCCACTCGGAATGCATCTGGGTCTCTAGCTCGCGAATGCGCGCCGCAAGCGCCTCGTTCCGCTCCCGTGCAGCCGCCAACTGCGAAGGCAGGTCCTCATCCACACTGTTGGCCCTCCTAGAGCTACTTCGTGTCGAAATTAGGCGTAGGAGTTGGCTCGACCCCGAGATCGGGGCTATTGTTGCTGAAGCCCTCCTCTCCAGATCCGCTATATCCACCATCTTCTCCTGAACGGCGCGCAGCTCATTCTTGAGGGATTGCTGTCGTACTGTTAGAATGGTGTGCGCACACCATTCTAACAAAACATCTGATCCTGAGACATGGCTTATGTAATTAGATCACCTTTTATGGTGGGGGGTTCAACCCTGGGTGCGTAACAATAAAATATCGCACCACATAACCGGCCACTCAGGACCGGACTTAGGCCTGGGGAACAAGTGAAGACCTGAGTCCGGTGTAAAAAGCCTGCTCAGGATCAGATGTTTTGTTAGAATGGTGTGCGCACTACCGCTTAGCCACATAACCGGTTATGTGGCTAAGCGGTAGTGCGCACACCATTCTAACACGTACTGTGCTCCCACTACTATTGTGCGCGCCCGAACTCTCGGGGACCTTGTGCTCTGATTGTGGGAGGGTGCCTGCCTCAGGTTCTAGAGGGGAAAACGGGGAGATGGTGTGATTTGTAACGCCTTTTGCGTGTGCCGCAGTCACGCGTCTTTGCAACCGTCGGTAACACCAGAAGACAGCGATTACAGCAATTAACGCGATCGCCATAATTGTGATCAGGACGATGGTTCCGTCAACCAATTGGGACCGGTGGAGCGTTTCTGAATGAAAATGAAGGTCAAGAGGGATTCCAAGGTAAGGCCGATTAACGAACGGATCTGCGACGCGGCGAAAGCCCCGAGTGTGCATATTTCAGAATGCTGCTACGTGGCTTTAGCACAATCAAAGCCTCCGGTTTGGATCTGACTAACCAGGCGTCCACACCAACTAAACGAGAGTTAAATGTCGTATGCCAGCAACTATGAAGATCAATGTACAGGAAAGGAAGAACGACGATGACAAGCAACGCCTAGAAACGATGCCTATATAGCACTGTGGCAGATATATATAGTTCGTGCGACAGTTGATGAGCGCCGCTGCGTCCCCCCCAACAGAAACGCGCGCGCCACCCCATGCGCTCGCGTTCCTGTATCTGTTAAATCGGTCCGATCACTTCCGGATCAAATACGACCATACGCGCTGACTTCTTCCGCGACACCCTCCATTCGCTTGAGTTGTAGTTTGATTGGTCCGAGTAATGAGATCCCGGCAAAACAAGATCACCGGTAGTGATGGCCGGGTCGGGCTTCGAGAGCCCAAGCCCAGGCTTGGGTCGGGCTTGAAAAGCCCGACCCAAGGTAGGGCTCAAGTCGGGCTCAGGGTCGGGCTCAACTTCTGAGCAGACCCGCGACCCGGGCTTGGGCCCGGGTCTCTTTGAGTTAGGCCGAGTTCAAATTCTTCAAAGGAATTCCACTTTTACTGAACCATCCTTGCTTTAAAATCTCACGTTAAATGTGATTTCTACTTGAAAGAGACTTATTTGTCTATGTTCAACAATGAAACATAACATCTCGACATTTGATAGGTATAGCCGCATTCAGACTTGTGCTTCAAATGGCCCGCCAGGACAGCAATTTTGGGAATTCTAGTCTGTGAGGGGTCTCGTCGAGTGAGAAACCCGTTGTATAACACTGAAGGAGTTTGAAAACCCACCATAGATCAGTTGGAAAAAATACAGCCAAGCCCGGGCCTGAGCCCAAGCCCGACGCGACCTGGGCCCGACCCCCTAAGTCGGGTCGGGCTCAGGATTTTTTCGAAGCCCAAGCCCGCCAAGACCCGACCCAAGCCCAGGCTTTCAAGACCCGACCCGACCCGGCCATCACTAATCACCGACCATGTTATTCGTATTACGAATGCCCGGAAATTGATGTAGATCGGAATGAGCGGCAGGGAAAAGCCCGCAACAAACCATTTCCGATCTGTCTCGACAAGACCACTCTGGAAAGGTAAGATTTTTGACAGCGCGATATTTCAGCATCGTCTGCCGGCGGTCACATGACGGCGCGAAACTTCGCGATTTCGCGGAATTAAGCAAACGACAGTAATATATTGACTGAGTATTTATTCCATTGGGAGTGGTACATTGGGAATTGAGAGGTCAATGTTGTCAACAGAGAGCACAGAATCCCAAGATTTGAAGAGAGAATTAGTCTCTTATAAACAAACGGTACAACGATATTCGCTCGTACCTCGCGATGTTGTAGTCTGTCGATTACCCGAGGTGTTTGATCCGAGGTGGGCCTTATTATGTAATCTCAAATTTCTCGAACCTTTCAACGACGGTTACGACGCGTCTTTCGACATTTGGTGGTGGACTCTCATGAAATACACCCGAATAAGCAGCTTTCTCGTTCATTTCACTCACTTGGACCTCGCAATCGCCGAATTTTGATGGGCCGGCCACGTGAGTGCAGCGGTGTTTGCGTTTCTCTTCGACCATAGGAATACGACAACCCTGAAGAGGCAGATCTTCTCGAAATTCAGATCCAGGTCATTTGGCCTCTTACAGCTGCTTGCGAAACTTAGGGCGCGGCTGATTTTTTATCAAGTTTTGATGTTTTCACGAGAACGGCTGTTACGGGCTCAATTCTCTTCCGATTCCCCTGAAAATAGGATCATTCGATTCATATTTTCATTCCGGAGGGCCTTGCACCCCGGAATCAGAGGGGATCGTGGGAATTGCCTTTTTCGGCAAAGTTCGAGGCTTCCACGCAGAACCGCTCTAGTGATAGATACACTTGTTCAATTGACCTGATTTTTGGATATGATATGTATCTCTGTATCCCTGAGGGCTCCACATACTCTGATTGCGAATATATGCAAGGGTTCAAATGTAATTCAGGATCTAATTGTAACTGCTTTCTCGATACATGCTAAATGCGAGGCGTGACGTGAAACCAATATCCGATAACGTCATGCACTCTTGGATACGTGTAAGCATAGCATATCCAAAAATCAGATCAATTGAACAAGTGTATCTATCACGAGAGCGGTTCTACATGGAAGCCTCCAATTTTGCCGAAAAAGGCAATTCTCACGGTCCCTCTGATTCCGGGGTGCAAGGCCCTCCGGAATGAAAATACGAATCGAATGATCCTACTTTCAAGGGAATCGGAAAAGAATTGAGCCCGTAACAGCCGTTCTCGTGAAAACATCAAAATTTGATGAAAAATCAACCGCGCCCTAAGTTCCGCAAGCAGCTGTAAATTTTATCCCCTGTTTCAGGCTGAAGTGGGGAAGCTTTTGATGAATTCAAACTCCGACGATTATATAGTAACCCCCACCGCCTAACACATGGCGCGCGGTAAACCCCAGACTAAGAGAGAATCGACCCCGCCGTCAGGCAACTCCGAAGATTGATGTTATCCAGAAAGGGAATTGGCTTTGAGCGAGCGTGACAATAAAAAAATACGCGGAAAGGAGGGGGGACAGAATGAAAGAATTGGTGCTCCGAGAGGCGCCGGCCAAGCGCCGACTCTAAGGCAGTGCAAGAGCACGTGCTTCCCCTTCGGTGACCACGCCAATCGAACAGTTCCTCCCATTCCATTCACGCGATCGCCGTCATTCCTGACTTCAATCCACGGGTTCGATGTTGTCTCCGACATCTTGTGTCCCCGAGCCATGTTCCTGGTAGTGATGCCCAGGGCCTGGCCTCGAGCCCCAAGCCCGCCAAGCCAAGCCCTAGTAGGCCCAAGCCAGGCCAAGCCCAACGCAGGGCTTGGGCTTCGGATTTTCAGGCCCAAGCCAAGCCCTGAAGCCCGGGCTTGATTGCCACCTACAAAATTCCCTTTCGCCGTCATACTTGGACGCGAAGAATCTTGCGTTGGGAAGCCGAACAGACTCTCCTGTCGTGAAAGATTTATCCGGGACAAACCTAGTGAAGCCAACATAATTCACTAGTTTCGAAAAAATTCAACCTTCGAATCCAAAAACAGAATTCTTTGTTGGATCGGTTCAGAGCTCAGAGATGAAGTTGGTAAGCGTTCTTGAATGTTGTATATGGTGCTCAAATCTAGTTTAAAACATCATCTGCACCCCAATCACCCGGTATAATGATTGACTAATTAGTCTCAAGCCAGGTCCAAGCCCGGGCTTCCAGGCCAAGCCGGGTCCTGGCCATCATTAGTTCCTGGCAACAAAGACCATTTATTGCCAGCCAGATTGTCTCGGATCCACGCATTAATCGCGCATTTGCCGCAAGCACCTCCGGCATTATTCGACGGAGCTTTGAGACTTGTACTGCCTCGAGGGTCTTTCTCCATTTCATTTATATTACTACTTCCACTATATATGCAGCCTTGTATTCTCCTTTACAACAGAATAGAGCAGTTTTGATATTGTTTCCGCCCCCCGCCCCCGCATGCCGCCTTAGTCCCTCATCGCTCATGCTTGCCTCCATCTACGCTCTCGTCTCGTCTCTCGCCGTTGACGTCTCGCTCATCGCTCTATTTATCTTTATCGTCCCCATCTCCGCTCGTCGTTCCGGCGGTGCGAACTCCTCATATCCCCTTCTCCATCCATCTCCCCACCGTTTCCTGCCAGTCGAGCACTGAGCATGGATTAACCCACTCGCATCACACTAGTCTTACGGTCCTCGGAGTCGCTAGCCTGGTATTTATTGTATCAGCTCGCGCTCTCAGATATGCCGTCAGCACATCACAAGTAGACTCGAACCAGTTCCCAAGGGCAGTTTGATGACAGTCAATCACTCCGCCGGAGGGACTGGAACCGTTTAACCGTGATCTGACACACTCGGAAGTTACCGAGTGATTTAATGGACTTCGACAAAATTCTCGTTGAAAGCCAGAACATAATTTTAGATTCTCGTAGATCTGAAGAGACGGTTTTGTAGCCCTCAAAACGCTAAGACTCTTGATGTCTCAGATTTTTAATACACAAAGGTTGACCCCTCAGTGAATTGATCTTTCATCCGACTCAGATATAGGGGGCTAGATCATGCCTTCGCGACGCTGGGCTCAAGCTCGCAGAGCAACACTCTGTGTGGTGTTCCACATCCCTGCGCTTCATTCGCACCGAGCTCCTCTGAAGCCTTCTCAAATTTTCGGCGCTGGTGGGGAGCTGGCGGGCAGACCGAGAGGTATGGCGGATGAGCCCCTATTACCTAAGTACGCGATGTCGAGAGTAAAAGTGATCTAGCGTGGTGAGGGCTTTAGCTTTTAAAATTCTGAGAACATGAGGAGCCTTATAATTCTGAGCGCTACAAAACTGTCCCCTCAGAGTTGAGAGAATCTAAAATTATATTCTGGCTTTCACGAGAATTTTGATGAAGTCAATTAAATCACTCGGTAACTTCCGAGTGTGTCAGATCACGGTTAAACGGTTCCAGTCGTTGTTCAACTACTCTATTGATCGACTATCATCAATCCGCTGAATCACGACTGATTCGAGTCTAGTATCACAGTCTCTGATCAGCGGGATGTCGTCAGTTTTGGTCTTGAAGACAGTAGCCCTGAACCTATAGCTTCAGCCCCTCAGTAATTCCCAGCACAAAGGAGTTGCGACCATATAGTCAAATATCGGAGAGCTGGCAAATTCTCTTCGAGGTACAGAGGATGCACATTGTATCAAAGAGAAGATCAGCGTTCACACAGATGTCCGGGATTTAAAGTTCGTTGCCATGATTTGCTGGATTGCATCGCAAAAGTAATGTGGACTGGGGTTGATTTAGGTCGGATGCGCAAGGTGAGAATGCTCCCAAGTGGCGTCGACGCAGATTGAATCATTGTCGACCATGGGAGCGGATTTACCTCCGGCCTGCGCGGCGGAGAACACGATGCTGATTTGCCGGTTTGTTCCGACCCGACGTCGGTAGAGCATTAGATAAAGTCTGTCTTTTTCTTGCCTGGGAACGGTAGGAAGATGCTACAAGCGCAGGGAACGAGACAGGGAGATACCGGCTCGATGATGGAAGGTCCACACTTGTGTTCTATGCGTTTCTCGTTTATTCGCGCCGTCCACGCCTGCGCTCCATGGACGGGTGCCGCTTTCTATTAACCGCAGGACTGCCCGTTCGACTCGGGATGGAGCCATAACTCTTGCGCAATGGATTTTTCTCTTTTTCCATTTTCTTGCCGCTGGAAGGATATAGACAAACCCAGGGTGCGAGATAGAGGCTCGGTGGTGCACCGTCCACGCCTGCGCTCGATGAGATTAATTTGCTGATGATTTGATCATGTGCGGGACTGCCCGTTTGACTCGGGACTGAGCGCTGAGCGCTGAGCCATTGTCTGGCTTAAATAAAATGTGTTTTAGATTCATTTCCTGTCGCTGGGAAATATGCACCATGAGGTCAGGGAACGAGGGAGGGAAATATCGGCTCGGTGGTGGACGGTCCACACCTGCGCTCTATGAGATTTCGCTCCACAATGGTCTGCAGGAATGCCCGTTCGACTCGGGCCCGAGGCATCCGTGCTCGATGAATCTTTTTACTTAGGAAAAAAAGAATCTGAGCTCGAACCCCGGGAGGTGCGAGCTTTATTGCCTGTCGAAAAATTAAGGAGCAGAGGAGTCATGTACCGGCTCGGTAGTGGACGCTCGGTGGTGGACGGTCCACGCCTGCGCTCTATGCCTCACTGCACAGAGGGCCTGTAGGAGTGCCCATTTGACTCTGCGCCGAGCCATTGTCTGTCTTGAATAAAATGCCTTTTTTAGATTCATTTCCTGTCCCTGGGAGGATACCCCAATCATAAGCGCAGGGAACGAAAAAGAGATGTACCGGCTCGGTGATGGGTGGCCCACATTTGCGCTCCACGGACAAGCCGCTGTGCCGCTCTGGGAAATAACCGCAGGACTGCCCGTTCGACCCGGGACCGAGCCATTTGTCGCTGCTCCCTAATCTTTTTTTGGTTTCGTTTCGTTTCAAGGCTGGAAGGATACCACAAGCGCAGGGCACGAGGGGAATAAAGCTCGGTAGTGGTCGGTCCACGTCCGCGCTTTATGCGCACACCCTTCGTTTTGAAACTGCAGGAATGCCCGTTCGACTCGGGGCTGAGCCATTATCCACAGTTCTCCTTCTTTTTCACTTTTAGTTTCGTTTCAGAACGATGGGAGGATATTTACTACAAGTCCAAGGCATGGAGGAGGTATATACCGGCTCGGTAGTGGACGGTCCACGCCTGCGCTCTATACCGCCTCCAGGGATCATCTGCAGGACCCCCGTTCGACTCAGGGCTGAGCCATGGATCGAATGTTTATTTTTGAAGTGTTGTTTATGTATTATTTTTGACTGCGGGGGGAGGGCAATACGGGGGGCGGGGGGACGTCGACGGCGCGCCGTCCGCTTTATTTTTGAGCGGAGCTGATAGCAGACAGAGAGACAGAAGCACGAAACCCCCGTCTGGGCGCGGGACGTTTGGTAGTCAGCGTGCATTACTCCCTTCATTCAGACTTAGCTCCCGTGGCGTCGCGGCACCAATAGTAGGACCAGTCACCAGTGGCGTTAATGGAGCCTGCGAGTCGTCCAGCAATAGATCCGAGATATAAATAGCCTTGCAGTGGGAGCGGAAAGGCCCGTGCGTGAGGATAACAATAACAACAAGACAACGGGGAGGACGCCAATTGTGCAGCCGTGGAGACGATTCAGGTGCCGGAGATGGGTGGGGTGGAGTCCGCGTAGAAACGGGCATAAACGGGTGGAAAAGTAGCGAGGGAGCGACGCCTCCGCAGCAAGGGCGGT